>CM029271.1:35239614-35337114 GCA_016920895.1 Vaccinium myrtillus | reverse complement strand
TTTACACCTCGACAAGGGTACACGAGGAGAAAAAAGAACAACTCATCCAATATAGAGATTGGATGAAAGATACTAAAACAAAAACTGCCCTTCAAGCTTTGGGATCCTGCCAACCAAACCATATGACCAAGCCCCAACAGCAGCAAACGAACAGCAGCAGAAACATAAAACCTTTCCAAAACCTCCGAGGAAACCACCACCAAAACAAGCTCCAACCCCTGACAATGATCCATCTTGCACACAAAACAGGCAAATCCCCGTGAGTGGAACCCAAACCGTGTTTCGTAAAAAAGCGACCCGAATCTGGCCCATCAACAGATTCAGAAGCAAAGCAGATGACTCACTGTGAATCCAAATGTCAATTTGACCACATTAGCAGTCCAACAAAACTTGCGCATGTCATCAAATGAAGTATTAGCTTATTGTTCCAACTATCATTTCTATCTAGATATGAGAATTGTTCATTGTAGTGTGGCAGTAAAAAAATATAAGCATTATGCAGTTCTAGTTTTTCTTTAATATTGATTTTTCACTATGGGATATTACACTTGAAAGCATGAAAAAGCACCATTTATTTGGCATTACATCAAACAGTTTATGGGCATGTTTTAATGTATAAGGAACACATTCTTTCTTGGGCATTACATCAAACACTTAATGGGTATCGTCCCACCAGCTAAACTTCATACACCCAGAGATCAAAATTCAATTCAACCACATGATAGAAAAGCTCTATAAATCTATTTCTAGTATCATTTCGAGCAAAACCCATCCACAATTCCTACCCACGAGGTCAATCCAATCCCGATAATACGAGAAAAATCCAAACACGAGTACAAAAACAAAGATCGCAACAAGTAACTCTGATGAACTAGCAAGCTTGGATGATTTTTCTCAATGAGATTAAGAGCTTTTGAATTACAGATGGTTAAGGGAAGAATTCATTGACGTTTGGCTATTTCTTCCAAAATCAAAGGATCATGATAAGTCCAAACCCATACAGATGAGAGAGAGAGAGAGAGAGAGAGAGAGAGAGAGAGAGAGAGAGAGAGAGAGAGAGAGAGAGAGAGAGAGAGTACATCAGGAGTGAGCCGAGTTTGAGTTGGGGAAGAAATGTTACGAGCTTGGACTCTAGAAAATGTTGTCCGCCTCTTTTTTGGGGAAATCATTTTCCACCTTAAAGGGTTGGTTTTCCAGTTGACTATGAAAACATTTTACGTTGACTTCTTGTTTTCTGGTTTACCAAACCCCAGGAAACTGGTTTCTCCAAAAAATGTTTTCCGCCCGAAACGGCCGAAACAAACGGAGCCCAAGTTCATTCTGTTTCTGTGTGTTCATTCTGTTCAAAACACTAAGATTCAAAGTTTTGAACATGGAATAGGAGTCAAGGTAAGATGTTCCATTGGGACTGCCATCAGAACTGAATATGAACCTCCGACCTAAACGTAAACCCATTCAAAATTTTGATTGCAACACAGTATCAGAGAGAGAGAGAGAGAGAGAGAGAGAGAGAGAGAGAGAGAGAGCGGCAGAAGAGGAGAAGCAGCAAGATAGGAGAAAAGCGAAAATTGGGTCAAGGACAAGAAAGCAAGGCAACTGTGACCACTTAACAAATTCATTTATAGAACAAGCTAGTCATGGATACAAAGAGGATAATGGTTTATCTGGCCCTAAAAGATACAAACAATGATAATAAGCAATAAATCTCGCAATGAAAAGAAAACACACACTCCCCCGTCAAAATGCAATGATAAAAAGATACGGCAATTGCAAACAGAGCTTCCCCTGAAATTAAGGACGGACTAACTGGTACATGCAGAAAGATGAGAACAAGAGTCGAAAGTACAAAATCAAAGATCATTCCTCCACAACGGAAAAGTAATAAAACCACAGTTACAAGTAAGTTGAGATTAAAAAGCGTCACCACAGGCACATGAAGTTCTTTTTTATCACGCCAGCTACTCATTACCCATTTGGCCAGCTACTCATTACCCATTTGGTTGACCGGCCTAAATGCTCTGCAATTGGGAAAAGGAGATCCGGATGATCGCATCCCCAAGGGAGGTAGCATGCTTGCACACAAGGGCTTCAGTGGCCTGCTCCTCATTGTCAAACAGGACAAGGGCCTGCTTCTTACCGTTCATCTCAAAGAGCTTGGTGTTGACAATGGGGCCATGTTCCTCAAGGTGGGACACAATCTCCTCCTCAGTGACATCCTGGGGGAGAGTGGACAGGTGGATCATTTTGGTTGGTGAGCAGCAGTAACGATAATTCTTCGCCGCATTGCGGTTGAAGCGGTTGAGATTTGAGTTGGAATACTCGTGTGTATCTGCACCAGTTGTAATGGTTGCATGCTTCGAAAAGTTCACCTCCAGCCGCTTCCCAAACAGCATGGCACCCTAGCAAAAGAAATTTTTTTTTTTTTCTGGGAAGGATTCCACAACAATAACAGTGCTATAAAAGTTCAAAATTGAAAATAAAGAAGTTAACTACTCGTGTTTAAGCCCTGCTATATGGACCTTCTTGTATGCCTATCAACAATACTCTCAGCTGCACGTTCACACTTGTTTTGACCAGGTCTTTTAAAAACTGACATAATGAAATCAATTACACTGAAAATGTGAGAAATCAGAAATTAGGACCTTAGCAAAAAACTTGGTGCAGTTTGAAGTTATGTTTTTCCACCAAATTATAAAAGTTAATTTTTGTGATACTTTCTAGTTTCTCTGCTGGCTTTTAATTTTAGTATCTCCAACTTCTTATACCATCTAACCCCAGGATTTCAATTCGAGTCTCTTTCGCCAATAGATATGACATAGGTACTTCTAGAGTCTACTCTCTCTGCTCTTTTTTCCTTCTAGTGTTGAATAAGCGATTGTAGCAAGTCTAAATGACAATGGATCATGTAGCAGTCGGAGTTTCTCGTCATAAAAGAACCAATGGCTTCATTCCTTGGATTGGCCAATTATGTTGAATGATAGTCGTGTTTTATGTTGAATCAGCTATTGTAGCAAGTATTAATTGCCCTCAATAATCTACAACTTTTTTTTTATTATTATTAACTTAAGGTGTCCGAGCCAACTTACGCACACCTCGACTAATCCCTGTGGACTCGATCTCACCGTCCACTATCGGGAAGTCAAATAAAAGCCGGAACAAAACCTCGAATGGACTGGCGCTATAAGAGTTGATAGCACCTGGGAGTTTTCGGACCCGGCAAACCCCCAAGTCTCAAGCCTGGACCACCAGGCCACACCCTTGAGATTGATTGTCTACACATTATAAAGCAAAACCAAATGTTACATTTAGAAGAATTGGCAATTAAACCAAAATCAAAATGTAACATTTAAATGCCTCAAACACACAAATATTTCATAGTGAGTGAAAAACCACCCTTCCTAGTTCGTACTTACCACTCCCTAGTTACAGTAAAGACGACGATCCCACTGGCTATGAATCCAAGAAAGAGCAATTGAGCACACTAGATCTTAAAAAATTGATTGATCACGAAAATGAAAAGAAAAGCAAGGATATAGAAAAATCAAACCTTTAAGAAGTGTACAGCTAATTCAGCCTGGAAGCCATCACCCATCTGAACTAGTGCATGATCTGGTTTGTTGCGGAGAAGTTTGATTCTCACAATGTTTCCATAGATGGAGAACAAGTTGAAAAGTTTATCCTCGTCTACTCTCTGGGATGAATGTACAATTATGAAATAAGACTTGGCCAATGTGGAGGGTGGGCGAGTACCAAATCGTTGGGTCAAAGAAAATGTTGTATCCCTCCTTTACAGTTAGAGACACTGAAGAATGAGTGAGAACTTACATCAGGATTAAGGTTAGATACAAGCACAGTGCATCTGTCATTCGTTCCACTTATTCCAGGAGGCAAACCTCCTCCAAAAGCAGCTGCAATAGCAGCTGGATCGCCCATCTGAAACAAGAACCAAATGAATTTAATTTACTTCAACATCTTGCAGACTTTCGATGCACAATGTACAGCCACGGACAGATACGAAGCCCCACAAGAAGAAAACACCATGTCCCAAGAAGCAAAAAGATGAAGAAAACCCAAATCAGAGCCAACTACCCAAGAAGCCGCAAGAACAAGAAGTCTCCCAGTAAAATATCCCAAACTCTCCATTTCCCTAGAATGCATTCATGATGAATACCATCAAACAGAGCAAAATCCAGGAAGGAGGCCAACTGGGATTACATGGGCTCCAGTCTACACATCCTATGCGGGTGTTTGTCCAGGCATCAGATCTCTAAAACCCCTAAGCAATATGGCTATATGCATCCAAAGAGTGCATACGCAATCATGGATACGGCATGGTTGATGGACCAAACCAAGCTTTCTAATTGGGTCAACAACATGAATCCCTTTCCGAAAGTCTCCTCATTCAATTTGCTTTCCACACTAGATGTTGCTATTATGTAGGAATGTAATAAAATCAAATGGATTTTGAAAAAGATTTCTATTTTCAACCATGTTATACTAGAAATTTATATTTTCCTACCAAATGTGAGCTGCTTCTACTTCAAAGAGCACTAAAAATTTCAAGGATACAAGTGTCTCGCAGGTAGCAGTATCGGGCACTTAGCCCATACCATTAACCTTGCCAAATCGTTGGACAAGGTCATGCAGATACACTGAGAGAACTGAGTAGTTCATCTAACACTAATTGGAGTATGAGACGGTTGTCACCAATCTGGAAATCATTGCACATGCTGAATGATGCAACTTCTTCAGATACATGGTTTGTAAAAAGAAGAGAAGCTTGATATCCAAAATTTCTCAAGATGCAAGACACAGTGCCCCAGCTCTCAAGAAGCATCTCAGAAGGGACCAATAAGACAAGCAATACAAACCTGCGGAAATCCAACTGAAACACAAAAAACACAAATGTAAAAAAATCAGAATTCTATTAAGCATCACAAAGATTTATTGAAAAAGTATGAGCAAATGAAGATACAATTTCCAAATTCAATACCTCCCCTGTTCCCAGAAGCTTGAAGGGCATACATGCTTCCTGCATCACCATATCCACCCTGGTCCTCCATGCAACACACACAAATGTAATATCAGAGAGCAAAGTGGAGGATGAGACATGCTGCATCAACCACAACGAAAAGAAAAATAACCAATATACTGGAACATACTTGTGAGGATCTTCCCTTCTGCTCTGATGGCAAGGATGGGTTGGTAAAATCCCTATACAGAAAAAGAGAACCATTTAATTAGCAATAGACTGATGCAATGAGAAGAAATGAGTTCATGCAATGAGAAGAAATGAGTTCAAGAAAAGTTCAAAGGAAGGAAACTGGTCATTAAAGTAGCTATTAACCAACCTTGAGCGATCATTATTGTAGTTCACTTGTAGCTCATCAAGGCTGGATCATAAGGTTCATGACGTGAGTGATAAATACAAAATGCACAATAACATAAGGAAAATCAAGAGAGAAGACCATTGAGCACAAACATTCAACAGAACAGAAAAATGCAAGGAAGATCTAGAACCTACTTCGAGAACTGAACGTCCAGCTGACAGCAACCATCATAAATATTACGCCCCTACAAAGGAGTTCAAATAGTAAACTTTCGATGAAGCCTATACAACAAACATATGAACAATTCCCACTTCAAAAAATTATGGAAAACAGTATACACAACAGACCTGAAGAGAGCTCCTTGCTGAGATAGCATGTTGCCGTGATTGGTACTGTATGAGGGCTTGAAAACCTGCAGAATGAGCACATATCGCATCAAATATAGCTGACAATGAAAAAGGAAAAGCTTTGTGAAAATCTTTGGGTGTTGAATAGTATCTTACGTTAATTTAAGGTAGGGATTCAAAATAAATTAAGTTCACGAATTTCAGAAAGTATGACATTCATCAAAATGGTAACCAACTAGAACCATTAAACATGCAAACCAGGACAAAATGCAATATCATCGAAATTCAAGACAAACAAATCATACTAACTTAATGGTTTAAAATGAAATGTTAAAGTAACAAAAGGAGAAGCGAGAGAGAAAGAGAGAAAGAAAACTTGAAGAAGCTGACCAGCTGACTTCTGAAATGTGACGATCTTCTCCACAATCCCATGAGGAGAAAACACTTGATGCAGCACTTCCACGGTTATAGGGTATAGCATGTGATGAATTGTAACTAAGAGAATTCGATTAGGCTGGGAATCCAGAGTGTGCACCACAGCAGACCAGCATAGAGACAAGAGAGAGAGAGAGAAGATAATGAATAGAGAAAGAATAGATTGAGAAAAGGAGAATGAACTACTGCTGTATTTAATATAACTTCCCACAAACAGAAATAGCCGTAGAACAAAATATAGATGCGTAGGAAACGAAAAAGAAAGCATTGCAAAGGCAAGGGAGATAAAGAATGCAAAATATAGTAGTCAATTGATAAGCTGATAAGCATTAGGGTTATTCATGTACATTGTATCTACATTATTATCAGTAATATATAGAAATATCTAACATCTAACAATGCACGAACCGAACGTGAAGGCAATGTATTTACTGAATTTGTACAAGAGGCCAGAGTGATAGTGCATCAATCTAACAATTAGGGCAGGCAGTTCAGGGAAAATATTGTGCAAAAATAATATAGTACAAGAAAGAACACATTAGAACGCAAAAATATAGATTTTATTAGTTTCAAGACAATGGGAATTCTGCGTTGTCTTTGGTTTTATAAACGAATAAACCATCTGATTCAACCTCCCAAATCGGATGCAATCCAACAGCTGTAGAAGCTTCTTCAAGCCTCCAGGTTAAGAAGACTAAAGGAAGGGGTTGATTGTGGGCTTGGAAACCGGGATTTCAAATGTGCTTCATACTAATCTCTCCAAAATGAGTAGAGATTATACTAGCACTCTCCACGAATCCTGAACACAGAGCATGCTAGGCGGGAGAATGTGAAAGAATCAGCATGTAGCGTGCTTCATCTTCCACGAGAACGTGAAGGGCCCCTTGGGGAGTGATTGAGAATTCTTTTACCAAATATCCTCCCTTTAAGAATGAGTTCCTATAGTTATCTACTTGTGGGAGGGGTGCTAATTTGCGAACACCTAGCCTTTAGTTGATTTTAATTTCCTGAAAATAAAAAATTTGCCCTTACTTCACGAAACTAATTTTGAATTTAATTCTATAACCCCTGTTTTGACTTGTGGAGATTTTCACAAGTGCCTTTCTGGACCCTCATTCTTGGTTAAACCAATTAGCTGAGACATCTAGTTTAATGGTTTGGCCAATTTAGGTTGGACTGGCATTAATTTGAATAACAGGAGAACTAATTTGGCTCAACCAATTTGACACTCACTAAATCGTCAAACTTTTGGTGTCTTATACGTGTTCAAACGAATGGCACTCAATACGTAAGGAGATGACAAAGTTTTGACGCAGTAGCTACAAATACTCAAGAAGCAGGAAAAATGTAAGAACTGCCTTGTTTGATAGAATAGAGGCATTATCGCGGGACAAGGACAACAACTAGATGATGGCTATAGGATATCTTTTCATTCCACAGCCACACTCAGAACCATGATCCTGCTGTGATAATGTCAGCTGATACCATGTGTCTGTAAATAACAAATCATTGGGATATTTTGTGTGGTCCTACAATATCAATTCAGTTTCTACAAACCCCTCTCTCCCTCTCCCTCTCCCTCTCCCTCTCCCTCTCCCTCTCCATGATTCCTTCTCCCATTACCTCCTGTCCTCCTCTATGCCTTTTCGCCACAAGTTATTCTCTTTCGCCATCACTCATGCCCATTCTAAGACAATCCTTGCATAGAGTTTACGTTAGTAGAAGTGTATATACTCACTCATTGCACAACCATCAGAATATAGTAAATGATAAATTCAGTTAAAGGAAATTATACAGAGGGTTTTAGTTCGTTCTTAGAGAGAGAGAGAGAGTAGTTCAGAACTTGGATCAGAATGCAATATCAACAGATGAAAGGTCATTGGTCATGTAAGATCTGCACAGCTAGCCGGAAAAGGTCAAGAATAACGCCACAAAGGACGGCACCTTATAGGCCAACTTTTTTCACATAAGATATGTGATAAGTAGACCAATTCTTTTCACATTACCAACTCCAAACATCACAACACATAGTACAGAATAAAGATAACTAACCTCATCCCCTCGGCCCTGAGAATTCTGATCCATAGTGGTTAGTTCCTGATGCGACGAGAATTGGACATAAACATTCCTTCCCCTGTATGTCACAATAAGATATTTGAACCACTTGAAAATAGAATCAAGAAAAAGAGAATGATTCCTGTCACACAAAGTACGCAGAAGCACAAGGTGTTCCCAAGAAGGTGGAATATACTTACTACAGAGCCCAAACCAGAAACATTTTTTTATATCATGATACCTTATGCTTGGCTGAACATTGGTGTAGAACTGCATCGCGGTAACAGCTGAAGGAATATCTTGCATTTGGAGGAGTGCCTGCATATATAGCAGAAATTATTACATTTAAGTTCTTTGTTTGATTAAGTTTCGACGTACAAAGTTTTCTCTAGTCTCTACCATAGAGCACGGAAAAAAAAAATACCTGATTTTTTGCTCGAAGCATCACAAGCTTGGTGACAACCCCAAATGGTTGGAATATCTGAAGCAAGTCATTCTAGCAAAACACCGTGAGCTGTGTCAGCGAATACAAAAATACAAGAGGAAATCATAAAAAACACGCACTCAAACATATATAATAGTCAACCTCCATACCCTAAAACACAATTCCCTCGTCTTTTTTTTAATTTTTAGAAACAAATACTAAATTAGAGATTTGGAGAGAAACATTAGAACCAAAAGGCTTTAGGATAAGTAGGACTAAAAGCGAGTATATGGAGTGTAAGTTTAGTGGTAACAGAAGTGTAAGTTTAGTGGTAATAGAAATGCTCACGTAGAATGAGTGAGGATTCCAGATCAAGAGATACAAATGATCACTTTGGGTATTACGGTTCAATTATTAGCAAGGATGGAGACTACAGATAATGTGACTCACAGGATCCAAGTTGGGTGGCTCAAGTGGAAAAGCGCTAATGGTGTACTATGTGACAGTGGGATACCCACAAAATTGAAAGGAAGATTCCATAGTAACTGCCATAAGACCAGCAATGTTTTACGGGACAAAATGTTGGACTATCAAGAAACAACAAGTGAGAAAGATGAGTGCAGCTGAAGTGAGAAAGATGAGTGTAGCTGAAGTGAGAATGCTGAGATGGACGTATGGTAAGACTAGAACAAAACAGGATTAGAAAAAAACAATTCGTGAGATGGTAGGTGTTGTACCTACAAAGTAGAGTAGAGAGAGAATAGACTAAAGTGGTTTAGACATATCTACTGTAAACCTATAGATGCAGTAGGAAAGAGAGTTTAATGATTCATATAGCTGACCCCAATTGATTGGGACATAGGCTTGGTTTGGTTTGCTTAATTCCACTTATCAAAAAACATTCATTAGTGAACAGTAACAAAACACCAATGAGAATAACTCGTTGGTCCCTCTAGAAATCTTTTATGTGTAATTGGAATCAAAAGATCATCCCAAATTCCTTACCTACGCAGGTAATTTTCTTTGTTTCCTACCAGATCTCTAATTTCCAAAGAAGTTTATACAATTCCTAACATTATCACTTCTAACATGTTTTGTTGGGAGTTACTAGGCGTTTATGCATGAGCAATATTGCAGGTGAATAATACAAATAACATTCGTGTTGAGATCCTTTTACTACCTGTCATATTCTAAGCTTGACAATTAGAGAAACAAAAAGCAGTGAGGAAAATCCTCCTATTATAGGATTCTAGCTTCTTCCCACACCACATCCCCGGCATTTCAGGTAGGAAGGTTGAATTCTTCATGTAAATTTTTATTGGTCTCTTTCGTTGCTGTAAAACAGTTTCCATGCAGTATAAACATAAAACATGTTCTGGCAAAGGGCAGAGCCTCCGTTGTATGCACTATGGCCACCACAGCTGCAAATCAATTGTCATGCAAGGGCAAGAACTGCATGTTTGAGCTTGAATGTATCCAGCTAATGCAAATAATCTTGCACACTTTGTCTGTGCACACTCCACATTTACACACCATTGACTTACTTACGAGAACTAGCCCTTGGCAATGACCATCTGGTCATATTTTGTTATAATAAGTTAAAAATCTCATCTTTCTAATTGGTCATGCATATGTGTACTGTACATTTGGACACATGGCATCCATATATTGGAAATCATAGCATGGTCGTTTCCCTGCAGCAAACAAATGTCATTTGATAAGCATGCATGTTATGGAAATGCTTAGGGGTCCTAGTATCCTGGAGTCATAGACACATTGAACTTGCCGCAAACACTCACCAATCACATGTGAACGTCATGCAGCACCAGAATTGAGACTCAGGGACATAAACCATAGTTCTTTTCTTTTCTCGACGTGAAAAGAGGTGGACTAGCTCATAACATCTCCAGAAAGAGAGCAAATGCGCAAAAATCCATACACATAAGTAAGACTTATGTCTATATCTGTTTTCACATGAATGCTAATATCTAAGGTTGGAATCACATTCAAACCTCTCGTCCTCTCATTGTCAGGCTTCATTTCTACTGTTCAATATGACACAGTCTCGCAATTGAAGTTCAAAGGTAAACAAAGTTACAAACTTTGAAACAATAACTTTTTCACAATTGAAACCACAAAATTCTTCTACTTTCTCCTCATTTTCCTCTCGTCCTTGGCCCTCCAAACTTTTGTATTATTTATATAATAAGGGTTTTGAACCTCTTACTTACATCTAAGGATATGTCAAATTTAAGAACCCAAGAGGCAACTAGGGCAACTACCACCCAAACTTTTTCCCGGCTTAAAATCCTGAGTCCATCCTTAACGAGCTCCTGCTATAAGTTACGTAGAGCCAGTGGAGGTTGCTTAGAACCAAAGCAAAAAGAAGACCAGAATTTATGGAGATTGCTTCCATATCTTGACCACACGCCACCAGACATAGTTGTCAAATCGCGAATTAAATCGAGAATCGAAGAGGCCCGATCTTAGTTGCACGAAGCGGGAGCGGATGCGGGAACAGGAGCGGACACGGAGGCACCTAGAAGTTTCCAAGGTTGGGAGCACTTAAGGAGCGTATATAGATAATATTTAAATATGTATATAAAATATCTTTAAATACTTAACCATTGAAGGAAAAGTGATACTTATTGAGAATTTTCCCTGTCTTAAATGGTAGAATTTTGGAAGTTAATATTTTCAATTTGCAAAACTTCTTGACCTTTATGATTTTGTATTCTTATTTCCACACCCTTAAAAGCATGAGAATAATTGTTTTAATGGCTCGATAAGCTCCCATCTCAGTTAGGAGCTATCTCAAGGGGAGCGAGCTCCTGTCAAGCTCCCATCTTGGGAGCGCCAATTCGAGCTCGTCTTGGGAGTGCACCCATTTTAGAAGATCCTGCAACTAAGGGCCCGGTTGCAAATCGTGAATCGCTCCAATTCGGTCATGTTTTTTAAAATGCATACAAAATGTAGATTTCAAGTTGGAACCAATGAAAGTATTGATTTAAAAGATAAATAGATGATCAATAATGTGTATATTTAGAAATAGGACTTTTATTTTCTTCGACTTCAATTGGAAACAGGACTTGTACTTTTAATTGCTGTAAAACCAGAAGATTTGCGTGAAAGTGAATGTTCTTAATTATAGGAATTTATTAAGATGAAAATTTGTGTGATCCAGCTGCTCTGCATATCAAGAAGTAAAAGGTATCACGTAAAAGAGGGTCTTGATCAGGTGTGACACTCCTAAGAAGCAAAGGACAAAATTCAAAAGTAAAAAAGTTAACTTAGAACAGGTGGCAGTTTATGGTTAGGCTAAAATTAGGTGGCATGAGTTGCACCCACAGGTGATACATGTCATCAATCGTCTGCAACTTTCGACTCTTCATATGCCCAAAAAATCGAGAAAAACACCCTAAAATTTATCGATCATTGCGTTTTTCTTCGCGGAAACCCGACCCAACCTACATGCAAAATGTGGGTTCGAAACTTATCAGAATTGTATGATACGCGCAATTGAATCAATTCATCGATTCATTTCACAATTCTGGTCCACTTGCGATTCAGAGTATGGGTTCGAAATTTGAATTGATTATATCCTGTATGGCTGTATCAAACCAAATCGTACGATTCGAATCGCAAATCACATGATTTCAACGACTATGCCACCAGAGACGCTAATGGAAAGTATTAAATTTCATCCACACCACCTTTTATATTGATGGATAACAATGCATATGAATCCCTTCCTAAATATGTCCAGATGCTAAAATGGAAACATTTGTTTCCACTAACATTCTTGAACATCCGACTGATGAAGTTCCATTACCGACAACCAAACACACTGCAAGGGTTCTAGTACTTTGCTGTTGTTTCTGTAATATTCATACACCTTCTTGGCAGTTTTTTTGGTTAAAAAGGACTTATAGAAACAATTTAATTTTGTGGGCTTGATGCAGAAGACTAGTAGAAGTAGGACCAAGGTGAAGGGGGAAATATTCAAGTTCCTTTTTCCCTTATATAAGATTTAGGCATTTTTGTTATCTTAGGCTCACATATTACTGAACAACATTTGCAGGTATAACACAAAAGCAAGACATAAGTTTCTAAATTGGTAAAAAAGGAATTAAATAAAATATCTACATAACTACAGGCACAGAGGGAAAAAATGACTACCTCAGAAATTTCATGTCCCACATTGCGCACATGAATGACTTTGGAAGGCTCTGTCATTTTAAAAGACCCTGAAACAAGCCCCCAAAAAAATAATAATTGCTTTATGAGGGGCATAAAACTAAGTCAAATATTGTGTGTGCGCCTCCGTAAATGCAAGCATGAAAGCGTCTTCTAAAAAATTCCAAAATCTAAAGTTCGTGTGAGAGCGCTTGCGCGCGAGGATTGGGAGAGGGAGCAAAGGGCCCTACTGAAAGATTACGTGACCACGGTAAAGAATAAGCAGTGAAGTTCTAGTATAATAAGTACCTTAACTACCATCTTGTGAGCTGTTGCTAGCAAAACCGTTTAGAAATACTCACATAATAAAGTATAAAATATAAAAAAGAAACCTTTTAATTGAAAACATTGAAGAGATCTCTCAAAAACAGGAAACGGCATTGAACACAAGCAAGAATTCAAGAATCGACCCAAGAAACAAAAGTTCAATCCTTTTCATCTTGTAACTGGAATCATAGCAACCGTTACAGCATAACACAATCAACCGATTACGTACACCACGAAAATCGAATGGAAACCTAAATCCATTGCAAGTGAGGTAGAAAGCTCGAGAAAATGAACGCAGTGGATGTCAGTGAAACTCAAAACCCTAGAATTGAAGTAAAGTTAACAGCGAAGCGTCAATCTATGGGAGAAGGAAACAACAGAGAGGACTAACCTGACGAGTAACGATATGATACAGCTGAAGAGAGAGACAGAGAGACAGAGAGCGAGAAAGAGAGAGAGTTAAGCCTCCACTACGAGTTATCGATTTGACCTCTTTAAAGGAAAAGGGTAATTGACATAGTGACCCCTTTACCTTGGTTGATAATTACTTTGACCCCTTGTGTTTGATATCATACACTTATGCCCAGTTTTCCGGATTGAAGTGAAAATAATGGTGGTGAGGGAGTTGTGGCTACCTATGTCAGGCATAAGGGGGATGGTGATAGGGAGGATCCTTGGTGGGTTGGGTTTTGGGGGAGGGATGGGAAAAAAATTGGTAGAGATGTTAAATTGGAATTTTGTACATTAGTAATTCTTTCTCTCTTTTTAAAATGAAAATTATTTATTATTTTAATTTTAATCTATAATATAATTGGTATAAACTTATAATTATCAAATTTAAAAATTTAAATAGGCATCCTGTTTCGGAATCCTACTTAAGTCTCCATCCTAATACGTTTGTATCATTATGTTCTTATCCTGAAATTTAAAAAAAAAAAAACCAAAAATACCCCTCTACTCATTTTCCTATAAAAACATAATTAATAATTACGCGTGCGCACACACATGCATTAGTATACACACACACACATAACTGTATATATGCATATGTATATATAGGTGTGTGCACACACATAAGTTCTACAAATGAAAAACTGTGATCCATGGTATTCGGCCCATTAGGGGCCATCAACAGTATCACCGCATCTATATGCTTATTCTCAAAGTTCTCATCGGCAATCTTCAATCCATATATCAACTCGCCTTTGGTTCCATTTCTAGTGGTGAAGTCACCGCCTTAGCACATGAACCCTGATATCACGCGATGCAAGGTGGAGCCCTTGAAGTGCAAAGGCTTGCCGCTCTTCCCGACGCCTTTTCTCTCCAATGCAGAGTGCTTTGAAGTTCTCCCCAGTGCATGGAGTGGTGTCAACTCCATCACGTTATATTTCACGTTAAACTAATAATGAATGAAGATTTATAGCAAGTACCTTAGAGAGAGGTTTTTGTAACATTCATCCATTCCTAAAAATAACTATAATTGTATAACGTATCGTCTCCATCCATTGATCAACAGCTTGATGAACTAATAACATGTAGTCAGGCAAGAATTAAGATACTAAAATACTAATTTTAATGTTTCTCCTAAATCCTACATACCATTCCTCTATAATATGCATAAAATAAACCATTGCATCACTATTTAGAGGAGTGTTTTTTTTTTCCCTTCAAATTATGATTGTTTTTCTTTTACTAAAATGTAGATATATGCATTCATTATAGATGTTTGGAATTGGATTCACTGCATAATTGAGGAAAGAGCAATTGTCTACTTTTGAGCAAATGTATCCTTGAATTATTTTTCTTTCCTAATCTCTCCATTTTTAAGATAATTGAGAGATGACGTTTTAGGGAAAAAAGTTAATAGTCCAAACAAGTGATTACAAGGTAAACAAGATTTATTCTTTGTCCTTGCTGTCTTGCCCTTCAAAATGGGTTTGTTGCCAACATGAAAACATCCCATTGTCAAATTTAAAATGGGAAATTACAGGCCAGCCCCATTTTTTAGAGGGACCTCTATCCAAACTCTCTTTTGTCATGCTATTCCATCCAAACCCATTTTAAAGATGCTTTTACTATTTTTTCCTTCAAATGTATAATTTACACCCCCAACAATTCACATCTTGTTGTAGAATTCACATCCTTAACAATTCACAACCAAAGAATTCACACCTCCAACAATTCACACCCATTTGCAGAATTCACACCCCCAGAATTCACCTATTTGCACAATTCACACTATTTTCCAGAGTTTACACCCTTCAAAATACACAATTCACGCCCCTTTTCAGAATTCACCCCCTCCAAATTACCAATTCACACCCTTAAATCCAGCATTTGTACTCTATATTCACAATTTACACCTCTAAATTCGGAATTTGCACTCTCATCTGTGCAATTCATAGTCCCCAAAATTTATACTCCTTGACACCCCCAAAAAAAAAATCATGAATTACATATAAAAAAAAAACACTAATTAATAGTATTTTCCTCCACTAATTAATTACCACCATTGAAACCAAATCAATTCATTTTCAGAGGGACACACGATTGGGAAATTTTGCTATAAAAAATGATAGGTACACACCCTCTTAACCACTCCCCACCACACCCTCTCTCACATGTGTGGTGGGGCTCACCCGGTGGGTCCCAATGGGCCCCACCACACATGTGAGAGAGGGTGTGGTGGGGAGTGGTTGAGAGGGTGTGGTGGGGAGTGGTTGAGAGGGTGTGTACCTATCATTGTTCTTTTGCTATACCACCAGCAACCGGGCGAGTTTCGATTTGCAACAAAAGAAAATGTAGGCGACTACGGAATTGACCTCTATTATGAGCTTCGTCTCCGATTTTGCCGAAACTCTCTCTTTTTTTTTTTTTTTTTTGAACATGTCAATTCCATTCAAGGAAAATGCCCGAGGGCAGTACAGATCTTATCACCAACAACAGGGAAGAACCAAAACTATCAAAATCTAGACGAACGTCACCCCTGCCCGAGGCAGACCAACAACAAGGCTGGGCAAGGAACTTGTCCACGATCTGCTAGTAGAAATTCCGAGGGAAAACAACTCATACCCTACCACTTAAGCACAAGATAAAATCCAAAAACAAGCACTCGAAAAGGGGCTAATAAACCACCTATAAAAGGGGTAAACAACTAAACTAGAACAAAGAAATAAAACTGAAAATAAAAATAAATAAAAACTTCCGGCTGAAACAGATTGGAAAAGCACCATCCTCTCCCAAAGTGTCACCGTAGCCGCCGCCACCGGTTCCGGCAACTTATCGCCAGAAAAGCTCCAGCCCAAGCGCAACCTTCAAGCTACACCAGATCTGAACTCGAAACAGTCGGAAGAGGAAGATGGAGATCAAACCATGGAAAAAAGTGAGGGTAATGGACAGGGACGGAGCCAGGATTTTACCTTTGTGGTGGCGAAAATATGTACTTAAAAAATAAAAAGACAAACTGCATTACAAATATTCACCCACTCTATGAAAAACTATAATAACATAAAAATCTAGTGGTGGCGAGTCTATATAATGTGGGGATAAAAATCTATTTTCTATGTAATAATTGCATTTTTTGAAAACCCTATGGTGGCGGCCGCCACCACTTGTCCCCCCTTGGCTCCATCCTTGGTAATGGAGGAAGATGATGGAAACCGGATGAGATCGGAAAGGATGGAGGTAGAGAGGTGAGGCTAGGGAGGAGAGAGACAACAATCTCACCGACTCTAACTTCTACAACTCGATCGAAGATGACTTCAACTTTGTCCGATCAGGTGATGACGATGAGAATGACGACGGCGGTGGTAGTTCCAATCTCGTCTAGTAATGGTGGCGGTGGTTTTGATCTCGTCTGACGATGGTGGCAGTGGTTCCGACATAGACACCCAATTCCAGGCGACAAAATTGAAGTTCCTCCATTTTTCTGCTGTTCATGGAGTTTTCTGTTGGATTTTAGCAGCTGGGTAGTTAAAATTAGCCCTGATTTTAGCAAATGAGTTTACCAGGTGCTAAAATCATGAGTGATTTTAGCCTAAAATCAACCATGATTTTAACAACTGGTGAACTCATTTGCTAAAATCAGCGTTGCTAAAATCAAACGAAAAACTCAACCTCAGTGTTTACGGTAGTCTACTTCAAACGGGATTTATGCGGGATAGACGTGATGCGCTATGGGGTTGGATGGGAGAATGTCCCAAAGAGAGGGCCGACTTGGAAGAGTTTTGGTATGTAAGAGCAATTCCACCCCTTACTCTTTTTTTGACTCAAACTCAAAATTTGAGTAAAAACTCTAAAAACACTCCTCCACTCCTTACCCAAACCTATACCAAATTGAGTTTTTACTCAAACTTAAACCCAAATAGAGGTAGACTCAAATTTTTACTCAAATTTTGAAGGCAAATTTGACACCCTCATATTTACAAGTTTGCCATTAATGAACCTTTTACTCAAATTTGCACTTGAATTTGAGTTTGCCCATTGGAGTACATAATATCAAATGAAGTTTTTACTCAAATTTTTACTCAAATTTGAGTAAAAATTTGAGTAAGGGTTGGAGATGCTCTAATGCAGAGTTTGCGGCGGTGAGCCCACTACAGTCTCACTATAATGATTAATTAATTTTATTTTTATGGTTTTTAAAAAAAATTGTGCATTTGAGAAGTTGATACAATATTGATAGCCATTTTCCATCAGAAAATTAGATGGTTGACATTTTTACCGTCAAAATTTCCAGAGCAAAAGTATTCTCGATTAGGTAACCCGGTGTCTAACTAGGCTTATAATTTCGGAAAACCTATGTGTTCAGACCCATCGGTACAGAAAATACACAGAGCTGTTCGGTGACCCACTTTTAGGTCCCACACGGATGATCTGAACCGTTCATTCATCTTAAAATGATTTGAATGAAATGGGGGGATTTCGAATCAGCAACTTAGGAGTGTCAGATCAAGCTAATTTCTCGCGTAGCCCCTCAGAAAATCATTTTAAGATGAATGAACTGTTTAGATCATTCGTGTAGGACCCAAAAGTAGGTCCCCGAACAACTCTGTGCATTTTCTGTGCTTCCTCCCTATGTACACCTAGCATCCTCCTTATAATTTACATGTATGATATGCTCAACACATATTACATGCAATTGGACAACTGTGATGGTCTAGGTGGGACCTGTTATGAGTCTTTTGTTACATAGCACGCTTATAATTGTTGAGAGATTTTCATACATTCCTGCCTAAAAAAGGTCTGTTTGTATCCCCTATATTTTTGATATCGATTTGGAACTTACCTAAATCACTTGGGCATGGAAGAGTATCAAAATAATGTTCAGAGTTTTCGATTTTCTCAAATCAACATTTGATAAAATCAATACTTGGACTTTTTTGCAAATGGGAAACACATTTATCTGTTCACTATCCCCCTTCTTACCAAAATACTTTTCTAATCATAATCTTTTGGCATGTCGAACATAAATCCTCATCTTCTTGGGCATGAAAGAGTATTCTACATACGGATTACTGGGTTTCGAAATGCTCATGTTTGTGGTTAAATCCTTCCCTTCTAATACCAATGTTAACTTAAATACAAGCAATGCTACGTACACAAAAATACTATCCAGAATTTACCCAGAAAGTGGGAACGAGTGGCTCAGATGCACTTTCAATTGAATTTGGAGCCATTCATTCCCACTTTCTGGATAACATTTCTTGGCACTTAACATTTTTGTAAATACAATGATAATCTTCGTGGATGGGCCTTAGAAAGGGAATTTGGGGGCCCTATAGTGAAATAACTCACTAAATAACTGTTGGAGTGAGATCGGAACCGTAGCGAGTCTTCCAAATGGCTCTTTGGTAGGGTGATTCTCAAGCTCTTGCTATTGCTCGATTCACATCTATTTACCTAGTTGTCAAATGCTTGTTTTGTCAATTTCTCAGTTACGAGATTTTAGACAGGTTTATGTTTGCAACTTTGCATATTGTAATGAATGAGCAGTAGATGCATCACACTACAATTCAGTTTGAATGGTGGACATCTTGAGGAAAGTAAATGTGATGTCTTATTTCTACGATTCCGACGTTTAGAAGAGACATGAATGAGAATGTGATTCTATATTTTCATGATCCCGATGTTTGGAAGAGACAAGAATAAAAATGTGAAGAAGAAATGTTGACTTTAATAAATTACTGTACTAAAATAGGGTAAACTTCTTATCCGGACTTTTCATTTCTGGACCTCATGATCCAAACATTTTTTTGACGATCCGATCCGTCCAATGCGTTCAGAAGGTGTTTTCAAGGGTCCTCCCAGAAAATCTTCAAAAAACAAAATCGGAAAGGGCTTGATCCAAGCAGTTTTCGCAAAAAATATATATTTACATTTTTTGCGAAAACTACTTGGATCAAGCCCTTCCCGGTATTTTTTTTTGAAGATTTCCCGCATGAACCCTTGAAAACACCTTTTGAACACATTGGACGGATCGGATTTTCCAAAAATAATTTGCAACACAAAAAAAACCATTTTTTTCTTATTTCCGGGAGGTGTGGATAAGAAGATTTCCGTACTAAAATAATTTTCCCGGCATAAGATTACTTTGCTAATTCAAACACCGGAATTTGATTCATAGTAATCATATTCTTATTCCTACTCAAAATCCCGGTCATCCAAACATAGCCAATATGTTTCTATTATCCCAGGCTTTATTTTGTTATATTGTCTTTATTATCTCTGCAAACTGTTTCAATATTTAACTTTGGGGTTTGGCTCAATGGTTGTATAGCACTCCAATAGAGCGTGAGGTCTAGCGTTCGACTCTTAGGGACTTGAGGTTGGCCCTTGTAAACTCGTGATAATCTAACATATACTAACATACTAATATTATATTGTCTGGTTAAAAAAAATACTGTTTCGAAGCTTTTCGTTTTTCCTAACAGAAACAGAAATAGTGGACAATTATATTGGACAAGTATGACAACCATCATAAACTAATATTTAGGAGAATTGTTGAGGCTTATTTAAAAGATTATTTTCCTTTGTTTATGTGAATCCGAATTTTCATTGCAATAACTATTTAGGCCTGATTTGTCTAAATTGAAAAAATTGGTTTTTTTGGTTTTTTTACGTTTTGTTCTTATTATTATTATTTTTTGTATTTGTTAGTTTTCAGTCAAATTTTTGTGATTTCTTGGCTTGTCTCGACGAGAGGAATTTAAAAAGTATAAAATTGTTAACCAAACTTAAAGTTTTGTGAATAAAGACGAAAAATAATCCAAAAACTGGTTTATTTTCGACTTTATTCAAAAAACTATTACTTTTGACCATAATTTTATACTCTTTGGATTCGTCTCGACGAGATAAATCCAAAAACCACAAAATTTGACACAAAACTAACAAATACAAAAAAAATTGAATAAAAACAACGAAAAAAACCAAAAAACCAGTTTTTTCAATCTAGCCAAATCAGGCCTAAGTCTCCAAATATTTCCGGCCCTAAAATCATTAAAAAAAGAAGAAGGTTGGTTGTTACAAAATTTCACATTTATGCTTTTTTCTTCATCAATTATTGTCCTGATATTTTTTCGGCATTATTTACTTTTCATAGTTTTTGTTTTAGTTATTTGTAACAAAAATTCCGTCTGAGGAATTAAAAAAATATAAAAAAATGAATCAAGTTTGAAAAAAAAAAAATCGTATAGGACGATACTAAAGACAAAAAGACAATTGTTTCACTTTTTTCTGTCATTTTTTTTCTTTTGCCATTTTTTTAAATTTTCGACCCTTCTTGTCAGGATGAATGACCAATCCAGAAAGTTTAAATGTGAATTTAAAAAAATTTAAAAAAAGACAAGAAAAGATACCAAAAACAATAGTTTAGGAAGAACAATAACGTTCTCTTTTAATAGGAAATGAGTTTCACTCTCCTCTTTTATTTACGAGGGTGTTTGGGAACCAACTTTTCAGCTTTTCATTTTTGGTTTTTTGGCTTTTTGAGTTATGACCAGAATGAGTTTTGAATCTGGGAGGAGTGTTTGGAAGAAATGTGCAGAATGCATTTTGCAAAAGTAGTAGTGTTTGGGAGAAAAATGATGAAAATGAGCAATGCAATAATTTTTACCATTTTAACCTTGAAACCATGGCAACAGATTTGTCATTGGAATTACTGGAAATTATCACGGAAATTGGGAAACATGCATCGCATATTCGCATGCCAACCGACTTTTCATGGATTGGTTTTTACAATGAGTCAAAGGTGAAACAATATTCATAATAAAAATGTGATAGAACTATTTTTCCGTTTCATTTTGGCTAAAGAATTCATTTATGCCTTTGATTTCAAATTAGTATTTTTTTTTTCCAGATAACGTTATGGACATTTGGGTAATATGGAAAAGTACAGAGGGTGTTTTGGTCTTTTGGGAGCCTCCCTAAAGAGAATGAGAAAAGGAGAAGTGGAAAAGCTCCTCCCTACCACTTTTTTACTTCTCTTCTCCTTTGTTAGAAATGGAAAACTCATTTTGGCTAGAACCTGTTTTACCCAAAGCTGCCAAACACCAAAAAGTGGATAAGGAGAAGTGGAAAAGCCAAAAAATTAGTTGCCAAACACCCTCTTACATGTACACATTTATTTTTCATTATTCACCTTAAATTACGAGATTATTCTTACATCTACATTCACTTTTTGTATATGAAGAGCAATTTAATAATTTTATTGAACAGAGACCAAAAAAGATGGGTGCAAATTTATAAAAGAGGAGTGTGCGAATCATTTATATATTATCGTAAATGTAAAACTTACAGTAGTCTAAATCATAGAAAATGATGATAGAAAGTAATCATAAAAAAAATGTGCTTTATATACAATATACTCTGAAAAAAATTATATTGCCAAAAAGTTTAAAAACACTACTTTGAAAACAGCCACGTTATGGTTTTTAGGTGTTGCTGCTATATGAGTAGATAAAAAATTTTCCTTTTTTCAAGTTCGAAGATCAGGGTATCCGAACTAGTTTACGCACATCATTAATTTGGTCCCTGAAATTAAGGTTGTTTATGGTTCGGTTTTGGGCGGTTTGGTTCAATTTCTAAACCGATATGTTGGTCACGGATTGACATTTATTCATCCACATCCGTTTGCAAGTGTTATCCGATTCGGCACGGTGATACCACCGGCAACGGGCAAGCATCCTTCGGGTGACATCGCGGGACAGGAAAGACGACATCCATGCTAGCCTTCAGCATTGCACTTGAAACACGCGGCACAAAATCGATCGGGACTCGAGCAACATGCTTCCTCTCGGCAAGGAGGTATCCCGGGGAACACCAATGCATCATCAAGGCAGCAGGCTTGACACAATAAGGTGGCAAACACATTTCCGGGGGAGGGACAGTGCCACAGCCAAAGGAGATCCAAAGCTGACCGAAAGCACTACTAGCCCGTAAGACGTTCGTGCAATCCTTCGGCAAGGATCTCAATTGGCGGGTTCAGTTGGAGTTTGATTTAAGCGATTTACAAAAAAAAAAAAAACTGCAGAAACCGTCCAAACCGAGCCGAACCAGATCCGCTAAAATTCATATACTAAATCTTAGGATCCGCTCGAGTGAGTTCGCGCGCTGTTCGATTCAGTCGATTTCGGCGGTTCGATTTGCTGGGCAGCCTAATCCGATCCCATGGGATTAACAACTTCATATACCCCACATTTTTTTCGTCTTCCCAGAAACAAGAGAAGTGGTGATTGAACAAATCATCATCATGCTTCGTCCAAGTACTAGAACTTTGATCAGCTAAATCAGGCGGTCTCCGTGGCGATACGACCGCCGTAGTAAGCCCTTCTTTCCCTCTCTCTCTCTAGAATCTGTTTTTGTATATAATGGGTCAGAGAAGCAATGCAACGGTAGCCTCTTTGAGCGGAAACTGGAAAAGAACAAGTAAAACTTAGCCCCAACAAAGAGGGCACAGAGCGAGAGCGGGTTTTCAGGCCTTCCACGCATCTTTCTCGATCACAATTTGCTCAACACTCACGACGGTAAGTTTGTTTCTGGGTTGCGCTCTGTTGCTTCTGATCTGATATTCCGAGGACCACTTTTCGCACATAGTGAGTGGGTTTGGAATTTTTTTTTGCAGAAAAAGTGTCTTCGTGGCTTGCTTTGTTTTATTTTTTTTGGAGAGATGAATGTGTTTTTTCGGGGTTTAGGACTTTTAGATTAGTGTGTTTTCCATTAGATGTGATGTTTGGAGAAAAAAGTGTTTTTTTTTTTGTGATTTGGGTTTCTGTTTTTTGGGTGAAAAAAGTCTGTTTGTGATTTATTTGGAGAAGTGTGTTTGTGATTTTGAGTGGTTGTGTAATTTTGTTTATAGATGGATCGGTATCAGAGGGTAGAGAAGCCGAGGGCAGAGATGCCGATTAATGAGAATGAGATTCGTATAACCACTCAGGGAAGGATGAGGAACTACATTACTTATGCTACCACTCTGCTCCAGGTCTCTCTCTTTCTCTACATGTTCACAAAAACTGCATGTACCGGTTGGTTTGTGTTTCTAGATATGCTTCTATACTCGTGTTGTTTTTGATTGTTTGTTTCTGCACATTGTCCCATGTTTAACTGTTTCTTACGAGAGTTCCTATTTGTAAAATTGCTCATTGTTTTGTTTGTGAGTCATTGGAAAATTGTAGATTTTGTTTTTTTTCTCCTGCAAATATATGGGGGTTTGACTGGTAGAATATGCTGAATGAGGAAAAAATATTAACTTTGTGTGTTTGATTAGGAAGGCAAATGGTGAAAACTGAAAAGTGTGGGAGGAAAAAATTTCCAGTTCAAGTGTACAAACGACTCATGCATGCAAAGCATCTTTCTTTTTCCTGTGAAAACACACGAAACTTAAACTAGAGAAATATTTATCTACGAATTGGACTTCACATTTATCCCTGTTTGTCAATAACTTACTTCTAAGCAAGTTATTAGGTGTTAAATATGTCCGTTTAAATTAAAATATTTTGTTCTGGCTTCCAAAAATGAAGCATGTAAAAATGTTACATGTAAATGTCTAATCCTAATCAAATGCATGCACAATTATAGAGATCCCTTTTGGAAGAGGGAAGAAAAGTAAAATCTCTTAAACATTTCAGTTGCCAATTTATGGGCACAGGGTACGTTATTCGGTATGATGACGAATATTTTGATTCTATGGTTAGGATTTGTTGTTGCTTTGGTAATTACTTCTTGGGCTGGAATCGTAGCTGATTTACAGTATGTAGATAAGACAATAGCTAATTGTGGCCGAGAGGTAATACCTAAGTTACCAGAAAGAATGTAGTTGATATCTGGTGGGCCACTAGTTTTCTTCACCCTGCTAGAAAGGTGATTCATTGGTTCGTGTTTGGTTGCATGCATCTGATGGAGCCTTTGGAGCATATTTATGGAGCCGCTAGAGTTTCACTTGATGCTCTGTATTCCTTTTCATATGCATTTAAAAATAGACAATATCGCTCTTTAATTAAATTTTTTGACATGTTCAGCATTTATACCTTTTGTAATTATAAAAAAAACATTTATATCTTTTGTTCATCACCAACATTCTTCCTGCGTATCACAAACACTTGTCCAGAAAAAGAAGAAGATATATCATATATGTACCACGAACCAGGGAGGTTACGTGTTGGTCTCCAAATCTTGATGTCCCAACCTCAATTCTCTTGCGTTGCTTAGCACAAAAAACAAGCAGGGTGGGGTTGAAGGTGGGATTTGGGATCTTGCTACAAATTATGATACACGGTGCCCCTTCATTTGTGTCTACTTCATTTAGTCTTTCAAATCTCAGTCACTCTCTATCTTACCTGCTTCGTGTTTTCGTAGGAGAAAGGATCTAATGAAATTGCTCTAAAAGCCATGGGCAGAGCTATCAACAAAACTGTGATGATTGCTGAATTGATTAAGGTGCTGACTCATCAGTGGCAATTCATTTTTCCCCTCAAAATTTTAAAATTCCCACCCAATTTTTCAAAATTTTGTTGTTGTATATGTCGTCTGCTTATTACATGATCTTAAGAGTGAGTTTCCGTATCAGAGAAGGATTGCTGATCTCCATCAGAATACATCAATTGGTTCAACGGATATAACTGATATGTGGGAACCGCTAGAAGAAGGCCTTCTTCCGTAAGAAGCGAAACATCTTCTTGTTCTTTTGAACTAATTAATTGCGTATTTCGAGGTTTCCAATTTAATGGACTTGTTTTGCAGCCTAGAAACTACTCGCCATGTTTCTGTGATATCAATTACGTTGGCAAAGAAGGAGATGGATACGTCTTCTGCAGGGTATTTTTTACTCAGATTCCTTTTGTAAATTGGCAGCTTCATGTGGTTGTTTTTGAGAAGTCAAAGTCTAAGAATGTGCAAGGTTGGCTTGAGGCTTAAGACTGCCTTTTTTATTTTGGGTCAATAAATCAGCCAAAAAGAAAAAAAATAAAGAGCCCTCTGGGTTCGGTTAATGTATTATCGCATTATGGTCGCTTTGTTTGCCAAAATAGTAAGCTTTTATAATTCGGTCAGGGATATCATCTCGAGCCAAATTGCCTATTTTGCCTTTGTGCTTAAAAAGGCAATAACCCCAGCTTTAAGCCTCTAACAAAACGCAGCTTGTGTTATTCTATTCAGGTTTGAGATGGCAAATTATTATTTTTAACTACTGGGAGCTTTTGATAACATGGGCTTGCAGAGTTAGGTTGCGGATGTTATTTTCGTTTGTGTGTGTGTGTGTGTGTGTTTGTATTTATACATGTATCTTCTTGTTTCAACTCTTTATGGTGAGCTGCTAGCCTACAGATAGGTATTTGGTTTTCTTTTTGTTGCCCATGAATGGACATGTTACCTCACTTTACCATTCCGCATTAATTGTTGTGAATGATCAGGACTGTTTGCATCGGATTAATGAGGTCCAAAGAATGTGGTTTTCCTTAAATCATCCATCCTCACGACCAAGCGCAACTTGAGGTGTACCTAAGCTTGCCCAAGCCCATTTGAGCCCGACTTGTGGTTTGGGGTATTTCAGGCCTCGCTTGGCACTGATCTCGTTGCCCTAACCCGTTTTTTAGTTTATATTGTTCAAGCCCTAATCCAAATGAGCCTAGGAAACTACCTTCCGGAATTCGGACTACTTTGTTGTTTTGACCATTTTTATGTAGTGGCACAAAACAGCGGTGGGAATTTTTTACATGACATGTTTACACAATTTGATGGAAGCAGGTAGGGCCTTAGGGTTGACCTTTTCCCTTACACGAACACGAATGTGATATAACACGATAGCATGACTAGTAAATGAGTCAGCTTAGGGTTGTAGCTGGAAATCCTGAAATAGACACCAATTAATTGAAATCTAGTTATGGGTTTTAATGATGTTTCAAATATGGGTTGTAGGTGTATACTTAATGTGATATTTTACTTCTTTCAACTAAAGAAAAATTCATCTTGGGGGGTTAATTTAGCCTTTTTGTTTCCTAATTTAGGTTAATTTGATCATTTGGCCGCTCTTTTTGAGTCAACATAATAAGAGAAAATAACTTGCAAAATAGGGACAACTTTTGAATTTCGAATAATAGTAATATTATTCGTTTTTTATGATGCCTTCCGGCTTTTTGGTTGGGTGGCATGGTTTCATGGCATAATATCTATTGAGTTCCTTGATTTTTAGAGGTTTAAGGGAACCGCTTATTCAGTGGTAAAACTTTCTAAGCTATGAAGCACCGACACTCCTAGGAGGCGCCATATTGCCATATGGGACACGGGGACACGGCGGAATACGTATGGGACACGCCACGTGGCGTGTCCCCCAATTTTTTTGAATTTTTTTAGGGGGACACGGCTGGGGGACACAGCAGGGGGAAAATTGTAATTTTTTTTTAAAAAATTGGGGTCAATTTGTAATTTTTCAAATTTTCAGGGGTCAAATTATAATTTTTTAAAATGTTTGGGGGTCAAACTGTAATTATCAATCTTTAAATTTTTAAATTTTTAATTTTTTTTGTAATATTTATGTATATATTAATATATATATTGCCGTGTCCCCTGCCATGTCCGTGTCCCTTTTTTCAAAATTGCCGTATCCGTGTCCGTGTCCATATTTGTATCCGTGTCCGTGCTACATAGTTTCTAAGAGATGCCGCTTTTTGCATATATTACCATAGGTTAGGTCTGTCTCTAGTCCTCTCGCCTACACCCCTATCAATTGGGGATTACACGGGTACTATTATTTTTATTGTTATTGTAGTTATACAAATTATATTAAGAATTTCGTCTAATAGGGATTACTTTGAAGAAATCTAACTCTTGTGAGAGATAGAAACTTTGTTATCTTGACACACTATTTTTTATTTAGCAATAAATCTTGTCATGAGATGCTAACAGGATCTGGACCCAGACACAGCTTGATAGTGACATAACTTGATGCCCAACCTTAGTCATAACCTTAATGAGGCCTAGAATAAATTTTTGAGAAAGCTGGTTTAATTCAATCCTTCTCCACTGATCTTATCGTTCATATGTGATATTTTATGTGATTAAGTTAATGGCTTTGATGGCTACCCTACGGCTGAGCTACTCTTTCCTTTGTTTCCTTAGTTTTGGAATTGGTGCATCATGCATCATGATCTTTTAATTTGATGACTTCGATGTTTCAATTTATTTAGGATTTGTGTCTGCTCTTAGCATGGATTTCCTAATAGTATGTCATCTTCTAACGAAAATGCAGGTATCAACCACCTATTCCTTCTGATCAAGTAAAACCATGGAATGAATATGATTACGAAGGAGGTAAAGCAGTGTTTTATGATTGCTTATATTTAATTTCTTTCAGGTACTTTTATGATTAGTTTGCTTTTGTGTGGGATCAGAGGGCTCGCCTAATATGCGTGGGAGAGGACGTGGCGGTAGGGGAAGGGGTAGAGGTAGAGGTATGTGACTCTGCTTTGTGTTCCTTATTTTCTGTTCTCATGTTGTATTCCTTATGTTCTGCTGGAGATAACATCTATGTTGTCTTAAGCAATTCAGTTCATTTTTCGCTTCTATCTGTGCCAGGCTGCTAGCTTTTCCATATGCTACAGTCAAAAGAGGAATAAATACTACCGAAGAAGTTTTATTAGGAATTATTAAAATCTTATAAAGCTGTTTCACATGTTCTTATTTTGAATGAAATGAACGTTGAACAAAAACGAGTCAATATGATTCTTTGAAAGAAAATTCAGGATGTGATAGTCAACTCTATAAACTTTAGGCATCCTATTTGAGGTTTGAAACATTAATCATTCTCTACATTTAGCTGTATATACGATATAGGGTGGAGTTTAGTGAACGTTTCTTTCATTGATATAGACCATCACTTTTTGGAAAATAAATACTTCCAAGTAAAATTTAAGTGAAAGAAATGGATTTAAGAGATTGTATGGGTTAAAATTAAATGTGTTAATTACTGGCTGGTGGCTGACTTTATTGTGACATAGACTATTGTATGAGACTGAAAGGGCTCTTTATGTTGGAATACCTATCTTGCATGGGGACTAGTGTATGCCCGTGCTCATGCCTGAAGGCACGGCTTGAGCAATTTACGCACGTGCCCGTACCCCTTCTTTATGGTCCTTTGAATTTCAGAGGAGGTAATAAGAGAGAATGTGGTTTCAATTTCGAAAAGGGGAGACAGAATGTGTTTTGAAATTTTAGGTGTGGTGGGCCAGTGGTGGAAAAGGGTAGAGAGAGAGGGGGAGTGAGTTAGAGAGAGATAAAATGTATTATGATGACTGGGACAAAAGATGTGACTACGACAAAAACCGCTCTCCGTTGTAATATAGATTAAATTTCATTCATCTTGGAATGATGTCGGCAACTATTTTGAAGGATTAGCTACATGTAGGTTTATTTTGAAGGGTTAGAATAACGTCCAATCAAAATAATTTTGCTTTCCACGTAATCACAGGAAGTATAACACTATTCAAGGCTATTGAGTATCTGAAGTTTCTTCCATTTTGCCCCATGAATTTCACTTGGTGAAATAGATTCCAATCTTCATCAAGCTAGAATTTTATTTTTCAGTAGATGCAACTCTAGGTGAAACTTCATTTGAGTTCAATGACTGCCACTGCAATTAATGCGAGTCCATATGGTAGGCTTGTTAGTTAGATGATGTGAACATTGTGGGCAGGCAAAGAGTCGTATGAGTACTGCCTTCACTACCATAAAAGATGAGGAAATATTATAACAAGATATGAAGCAACAAGTTTTTGGCTGTCAGATTGCTGAATAATTGAAGTTGTTAGTGCTAGCATGCGGATTCAAAATTGGCTATGGTTTCGAATTACTTAATTGGTTAAAACTCTGCTCAAGCTTTTTGTGCTAACAAGGCCAAAGTTTCTGTAACCAGTCCTCCCCTCCTCGACCCCCTTCATGGGGGGGCGACTAAACTGGGTGACACCCTTTAAGGGAGGGACTAAACTGGATGAAAGATGTCGGCTAGCAACAATTTCGCTAAAGATTGGAGAATGTTTGTTTCAGAAGCATTTCTGTTTATTAATCTTAATTAACACTGACTGGGCTATATTTCTGCTTGTGGCTAATATTTCTTTTTCTTGCCAAAAGACTTCGACTCTCCTTACATAATGTAACTGTTAGGATCTTTCTTCCACAGGTAGTATGAACAATGGGGTGGTAGAGTACAATGGAGATGGTGGGTGGGATGGTGGACGTGGATATGGTGGACGAGGTCGGGGTCGGAGCCGTGGAAGAGGTCTTGGTTATCGTGGACGTGGAAGGGGATATGGTGGTGGGGACATGCAACAAGAGTATGGTGGTTACAATGGCTATGGTGGATCAGGGGCACCTCCTGCTCAAGCCCGCTGTAAGTAAATATATACTTCACATTATTGTTCATCCCAGTGGTAGTTTTTACTTTTCATTTGGAAAACTTGAGGCCAAATTAATAAAAAAAGGAAAAAACTCTATTGAAAATGCACAGTAAGGTGGCAAAGTACACTTTTTTTATCGTATATATTGAAATATATACGGTTGTCAGAATCACATGATTCACGATTCGATTTACGATTCGATTCACGATTCTGTGCAAAAACGATACGAATCTATTGGTGAATCAAGGTTGATATAGAATCGGACGATTCACGGTTCGATTCGCGATTCGATTCCTGATTCACGCAAAAACGATTCGAATCTTTAGGTGAATCAAGGTTTATCACAACTTACATTCGACAATATGAAACCACTTTTGCTATTTTGCCTTGTTTTTTCTTATAGAAAAGTAAGAATATGAGATCATATATTACGAGAAATCATATTCCTTATTCAATGGAGATGAATCTACCATGGATATGTAATTTCACAAATCAATCTTTTTGGTTCTTGTATCCTCTAAATCATAGATCATGGCACGACTCTGAGGCTCGGACTAACCCACATACGTTGCCATATAAGCTAGTTTCGTACCTACTAGGCTACAAGCTTTTTATTATGAATCCTTAACATCTATAAGCATATATCGATGTTACTATAGTATTTATTTTGCTATGATGCCATGTGATCATCAATTTATACTAGAAAACAAACTTAAATATGTATTTCAGCTTAAATTTTACAATGTATCTTTATTATGTAGATGCATAGATACATTTTCTAATGTATTTGTGAAAGTTAGACTGAATCGTTACGATTCACGATTCGATACGATTCACGATTAAAAAAAGGGTCAATTCGATTCTCAGTTCGATTCGTGATTTGACAACCTTGTTGTAGATGCTCCTACAAACCTTAACATCGTTAGCGGAGATACTGGTAAAGGATCGAACTCTCTTTTGGTTGCAGAAGTACCAAGACTAATAGGTATCCCACCATTCGAGGATGTCACAACCATAAACACTTCTGGTTAAGAAAAAACCAAAGGAAAATAGTCCATGCGGAGTTAGCCAGGAAAGAGAGATTCGGAGAAAGGCGGCGGTGTCCGAATGCCCAACTTCTGGGATCAGCTTGACTCACGATTTCACACTCGAAGTTTGATAACTAGGAAATATTGAAATTGGATACATGTCATAGTTACCACTATTATCCTCCCTGTTTGTTAGATGGATTTGAGTTTGTTAATACTACCTTTCACTTGTAAGTGCCAGGCCGTTAAAAAACACTTTTATTGATACCCGATTGAGCTAATTTTTTACATGGACGTTCAAAATATTAAATAAACATAGTAGAATAAAAATTAGCTCAATCGGATACCGAAAACCAATAGAAGTATTTTGTGAGTTTGTTAATACTGCGCTGCACTTGTAAGTACCAGGCCGTTAAAAAACACTCCTATTGATCAGATTGGGCTGATTTTTTACATGGACGTTCAAAATATTAAATAAACATAGTCGAATAAAAATTAGCTCAATCGGAAACCGAAAACCGGTGCAAGTATTTTGTAAGTTTGTTATCCTTGTAGGGGTCTACACCACAAAAAAATAAATTAACATTACATAAATTTTCGATTAAATTGAAAAATAAATTGAGAATATTACCAGGTACAAGTATTTTTCTTATTTTTATCTTTTTTTTTGTAACTTCTGTTAGTTTTTGTGTTTAATTTTTTTATTAAACATTTGTAAATATATTACTAATTTTTATCTAATTTGTTTTGGGAAAGATTATTTTTTTAACATCTAATATAGTATAAATATATTTATGTGTTTATTCTGTTTTTATTCTATTTATTATATATTTATTCTAAGTATAATGAAATTAGTAAACTGGGGCAATTCATTCATTTGCCCTCTTATCCTATCATATCCACCCTCCAAATCTCTCTTCTCAAAAAACTATCCAAACACCTCATTACAAATCCCTTTCTTAGGAGGTGGACCCACCCTCATTACAAATTCGCTCTCATTACAAATCCACCTAAAATCAAATCCGCCATCCAAACGTCCCGATATTGTTTTCCCCTTCCGCCACATAATTACATATCCCTCCAACAAACAGGGCGCAACGGTTGGTTATATTTTTGTTTTCTTTCTATGGTATATTAGCCTACAGAAGGGCTGAATTCTCACTTTTTTTTTTTTGGTTCTTTTCATTGTTCTTCACATCTTTGCAATGATACGACCATATCTCCAACTTGCTAATGTTAAGCTACATGGGTTGTTGCAGGGCGCGGGCGGGGCCATGGACTTGGTTGGGGCAGGGGCCGTGGACGTGGGCGTGGTCGGGAGTTCAGATCAGATGGTCCAGTTCCGGCAGCTGCTTGAGTGGCTGTGAGGCAAATTTGCTTAGATCTATGGTTCTGGATGCCTGCTCTGCTGATTATGTCTTGTTCTGAAGATAAAGAGGGAAAAAATGGAGAAAAATAGTGTGTTTCTTTGATTATAGTCTAGGGACTTTGTTTATAGCAAGCTGCTGCGGATGGTATGTGGCAGGCATATTTTTGTAGCCTCAAGGTAGGGGTTTTCCTTTATTGCTGACAAAAACTTGTACAATTTCCTCTGTTTTTGGGAGAAATAATAGAGCAGTACATTCTTTTGTTCTTGTTTCTGCTGTCACAGTTTTGCATTTTCGAATCAGTAGTTTCACGGGATTGTTTGCGTTACGGTTAGAGGTGTGTACGGTCCGGATTGGATTGACAGGAATCCAATCCTAATCTGCGAGTCATGGTTTTTGTGAAATTAAAATTCATGTCCAATCCAAAAGTCTCACGGTTCGGTTTCAATTTGATCCGCAAGTCACGGATTGGTTTTGGATTTATCCACAGATTTTCAGCTTATTCTTAAAAAAAATAATTTATCAACTCATTAAAAAACCCGAACTCAACGACCTACATTAATACATTAACGGATTTCACAAATACATTGAGTTCACTGAAAACAAGCAAACATGTCCAACTCTAAAACAAAAAACAAGCAAACATGTAGTCATCGAGTCATCGACTGATCATCTAGTCCAAAATAAGCATACATTTAGTAGTCATCTACTAATCATCTAGTCCATCATCTAGTGAGTTCACGAAAAACACTAAAACAACATTGAAACGGCTCAAGATTCAACAAAGGTTTAGCCATGCGTGTCTTTGTTGTGTGTCTTTGTCATGCGGTAGAGCTCTTGGATGCCTTATACACACACCCATGTAATAGATTAGGAATGGCGAATGACAAAAAAAAAAGAAAAAAAAGAACATATCCCTTATCGTGTTACAACTTACCCAATTTGATTGGAAGGTACACCTTTACGGTAAATCGCATTAATCTGTGACCAAACCATAAGACACGGTTTTAAAATTTTTGAATCATTAATCCACGGTTAAAATCCAAAAAACACGGATCGGTTCGGTTCGGTCCGGACCGGATTTGCGGATCTCCGGATTTTTTGTGCTGCCCTAGTTACGGTTGCATGGATTCGGTCTAAATTCTTTTTAATCTTATAGATTTCTCTACGGGAAAGGAAGCAAAAGATGGCATATAACAATACCAAAGACCTTAATTAAAAGAATAGTTTGTACCCTTCTCCAACAACAAAAAGGCAAAAAAAGTGAAAGAATTGAATTCAGCAAATTGAAGGTGAATGAACGATTCACCGATTTGAAAGACAAGGTCTACTCCAAATGATCCAATGTTACACGCTACCATATTAATAGACTTCCTTACCTAAATAAGTCTAGTCTTGACCCCTTCGATCTTTCTAACTATATTAGGCATGGGTTTATAAATCACATTCTTCTCTTTAGGTTGTGTCACTTTATTTATTGGACTTTTTGGTTTTACTCCTATTGCTATCAACATAATTTTCGGGTGGAACAATAGTGTACGCATGGAGTTTAAAACATTTTGGTCTAATGTGTCCCTTCACCCCGCAAAAATGATAATTAGAAATAAACTTGTCAAGACCATGTGCAAGATGTATGTGCCTTATGCAAGTTCTTACAATGAGGTCTAATGTGGCCTTTAATACCACAATGGTGACAACAATGGTGAAAAACTCAGATTTGGCTAATCATCGTCGAGACTCGAGAGGTGTGTGTCAGTACCGCCGCGTTACCAAAAACGGAGATTAGAAGAGTTTCTAGAACTGTTAGCATACTAGCATGGCTCCTATACTAAACCAAATCGTAATGATGCTAAAAAATTACGAGGGTTAACAAAAGCGATCAGGGTATTCAATTCCAACATTCTTCTCCGCCAGCTTGCCAGCTTGGCCCCCAACCCATACATGATACATCCACCACAACCACCAAAGACAATGAAATTACAATAATACCATAGTCGCCCATTAGATTTTATCAAGAAACAACATGAAACACAAAAAATACCCCAAGAAAGAACAAATAGCTGGGGCAAAATTGGAATGGAAAAAGAGCGCCACACCCAGATCAAGGATTTCCTTTTTATATAGGGTGGATTTGGATTCTATCAAGTAACAGCGGAAAATCCAACATACTTAAAATGCAGGAGTAGCGGTTTTGGCAATTAACCGACCGACTGACCGACCTAAAAGTACTTTAGAAAATGACCAACTTGTATCAGGTAATATTTGAGGAAAAGAGATTGCAATTTATTTTTTGTATTTATTCCTGATCAGTCCAGGGCTGCAAATGAACCAAGCCGTTCGTGAGCTCGGCTCGGTTCGGCTCGACAAGAGCTCGTTCGAACTCCGTTCGTTAAGTTTTTATTGAGGCTCGGCTCGAGCTTGAGTTCGTTAAAACCTTAACAAACAAGCCTGAGCATGACAAAGCTCGGCTCGGCTCGGCTCGATAACGCTCGTTTACATTTTAGATGAATAAAATAATATAACTTCTTATTCCAATTTGATATCCTAATGCATTATCTTTTCAAAAACTTATTCAATTTCACTACTATTTTGATATTGAGACTATTTTCCTATAGAGTATATAAATATAAACCATATATATATGCACAAGTAAACTTTTCTTGGTTGTTTTAAGCCCATGTGAGTATGTAAATATATTTTTTCGGTGGTTCGTTAAGGCTCGTGAACAAGCTCGAGTTCGAGTCAAGGCTAAGCCAACTTGGCTCGAGCTTGGCTCGTTAAGTTTTCACTAAGCTCGAGCTCGAGTTCGTTAAAAAGTTAATAAACAACCTTGAGCACAGTAAAGCTCGGCTCGGCTCGGCTCGTTTGCAGCCCTACTGATCACCATAAGGTTGACCTGAGTCAATGCTAATTGGATGTCTCACCATAACCCACCAGACAAAAATAAATATGTTTTCTGAGTGGTGGATCCGTCCTCACTCCTCTGTGTTTAATTTATCACTATTATTCAAGTGGCCAATTAAAGAGAAAAGTTCGTTAAATTTATCTGCTTTAGTCATTTTTAGACTTCTCTCGGTCCACTTTTCTTCTATTTAAAATTGAATAAGGAAAAAGGCTAACTGTAGCAGACGTCCTTAACACTCAAGTCAAGTCTTTGATCAGACACACTGAATTTCTACCCAATGGAATTTTTTAAAAAAAGGAGTACAATTTTAACTCTCGAGTAATTCTTTCATGCATTTGTGCTCAATTAGGTACCTAAATTAATTACGCAAGTATGTGTCTACACACTTTTGTGCACATACTAAGACATTAATGTGTTTGACACTGTCTGATATACATGGATAACACAAAATAAAATAATGAGAGATTCACGTGCTACTGTGTTTGAATTTTGTGATCGAAATCTGCACTTAGCATTCTTCGAAACATTCAGGGCTTTATAGCCGAACTCAACCTCGTTCTAGCTCCGGGTTTTTTGCCCGTTTTTTCCTCATCTCTATAGAGTACTACTCCTGAAATGATAAGCAAGAGTAGTTATGCAAAAGAAAAAAGAATGGTTGATTAGATATCGGTAGTCACATCATCAAATAAATTTGTTTACTGGTAGATATATACATATATAAGATGCCACGTGTGATTTTGAGGATGGATCCTTTACTCCGTTGAGAGATAAATATGATCCTGTAAATGAAACCAACGTCACCATATTTCACTATGTACACCATTAAATTTAGACAATAGATCATATTTTGAAACTCTCCAACGTGTGAGCAATGCATTCTAATCATAATCTAACACCACTCAGAAAACATTTTTATTTTTGTCTGGTGGGTTATGGTGAGACATCCAATTAGCATTGACTCATGTCAACCTTATGGTGATCACGATTAATTATTAAATTGGGTGATCTCTATCATATGGCCTAAGTGAATCAAGATCTTCTCACTTTTGGACCATCAAGTTAGTTTGTGAATGATCCAAGTTCATATCTTTTGATCTCTAACACTAAAATTGTTAAGTCTTTGCTTATGTGTCGATAATGATCTTGGGACACATAATACTTAAATTGATGTCACTCTAAGTGTTTAATAAACTTGAAAACACATAATACTTCACTATTGAAGAGGATTGTATTTCTTCTTCTTTTTTTCTGATCATCATTGATGAGGATTGTCTGATACACTTTTCTTCCACCTATTATACATGACAAGATCACAAGACTAGCAATTGTCCCTTTCTTCCTACCCAAGACTCACAAGTGAGCATGATTGTATGTGCTATGCACTTCTTAAAAAAGAATTTACTTTTGAAGGGAAAAATAGAAAATGTACCAACTTTAACCCACTAACTTTTCTTACATCACACTTATTTAAGAACAGTTGAAAATAGAATACACTACTCTTTTTAAGGAACAGACGGAGTACTATTATTCAAGTGGCCAATTAAAGAGAAAAGTTAGTTAAATTGATCTACTTTAGATCATCCTCATCAGGGGAGGCAAATCCCCTGATGGATACTTTGTTGAGCCAAATGTAAAAAATACCCCTACATCAGCTTCAACAAATGTAGGGATAATTTTGTAAAAGATACAGTATAACTTTGCTATAATGCCTTAAGAATTCTAGCAAGGCACTGCATAGGTTATTCCTTATTTTAATATTTTGCTTATACTTTTGGGCCTCACATATGCCATTCCACGTCTTACATATGCCTCAAAAACACCTTCGGTAGCCTTGCAGTAGTGTTTTCGCTTCTATCTGTGCCAGGCTGCTAGCTTTTCCATATGCTACGGTTAAAAGAGGAATAAATACTACCGAAGAAGTTTTATTAGGAATTATTAAAATCTTATAAAGCTGTCTCACATGTTCCTATTTTGAATGAAATGAATGTCGAACAATATACGAGTCAATATGATTCTTTGAAAGAAAGATCAGGAGTTGATAGTCAACTCTTTAAGCTTTTAGTTACCCTATTCGAGGAAAATTTATAGGCTCCCCCCCTGACAAGTTCCCCCCGGCCCCACCCCCTTTTGCAATGCACAATTACAGTTTTACCCCCCCTCCTTTAATTATATATATTATTTACTACATTAATTCATTTGTTTATATAATTCATTTAATTATTTAATTTCATTTCTTTATATTAATTTTATTTAATTATTTAATTTCATTTCTTTTATTTAATTCATTTCTTTATATTAATTTTTTTAATTATTTAATTTCATTTCCTTTATTTAATTCATTTCTTTTATTTAATTATTTAGTTATCTCTTTTATTAATTTCTACCTATTTATATAATTATTTAATTTCATTTCCTTTATTTAATTCATTTCTTTATATTAATTATTTATTTATCTTTTTTTCTCATTTAATTATGTAATTCAATTTTTTAAAAATATGCGTCACTACATGAAAAATTATTGTTGATACCCACCATCTAATTTTATTTAATTCTTGTCGCTCCGGATTAATAAAAAAGGCCTACTATTTTTAAGTCCGACGAAGCGAGACGCGTGAAAAAACATCAGCAACCTCACATTGTAAAATACGCGCCACTACATGAAAAATGACATATCCTGGGATCCGATCGGACAATATCGACCGTGTGCCGGCAAGATATGCGTGCCATTGATATGTGTGCCCAATAATAACCCATTCACATAAGTGAATTTTGTGTGCCCATTCACAGAAGCAAAATTCAGGAAGTAAATTTTGTGCCATTCAGAGACATAAAAAAGTGTGCCATTCACAGAAGCAAAATGTTAACCACTTGATATGTGTGCCTTCTAGCTATAAATCAGTGTAGGAAAGATTTGGAAAAATAACTTCGTGCAATTTTCACTTTATTCTCCCAATTTGAAAGTGAATTTTCACTTCGTGCAATTTTCAGTTTGTACTTCACACCTTCATTCTCCCACTACTTCATACATTCACAGAACATCTCGCACTATTTTTCTTTCTTTTTTCGTAATTCATCAAACAACATTATGGATGACTACTACTATTCAGATAGTTGCTCATTTGAGAATGATGTTCCTAGTGAGGAGAGCATCTCCTACAGCAGTCGTGATTATATACCCGAATTTAGCACTGATCAGGTTAGTTATTTCCGTTGTTCTTATGCATATTCGTCATTTATTTTGAAAGTTCCTCTCCCATTTAGGAGAAAATGTTTGATATTCATGGAGTATCAATTTTTTTTAGCATTGGAAATTGAGTTGCATGATGCTTCGTATCTTAGAGAGGGGTGGCCCACTTAGGCAGTGCGTTATCCTATTCAAAATGTGTGTTTTTATTTAACGATTGTTCCCTGATAACAAAAAACAAAAAAATAGTACACATGATGGAATTTTTCCTATACTTGCTTACAGTACACTTGCATACAGTACACTTGCATATATTTTTGTACTTATACATATTTGTTTTTTTGTATAGATTTTTGAAAGTAGAGAAGATATGTTAGCTTGGGTGCGGAGAGTTGGTCTCCAAAATGGTATTGTGGTGGTTATTGATAAATTTGCTAATTTAAAAGGCGGCAAGCTGCCGAAGTGCATTCTTGGTTGTGAGAGAGGAGGAAAGTACAAACCGCACCGTGGGGTTGAAAGACAAATCTTGCATAGGAATACTGGGACTAAAAAATGTGAGTGTCCATTTGAGTTGCGAGGTATACCAATACCTCCAGACGGTGTCAAGTGGGGTTTAAAGGTATCCTGTGGAGTTCATAACCATGAACCAACAGAAAATATTAAGGGCCACGAGTACCCATCAAGGCTAAAACCAATGGAGAAACAATTTGTGGTTGAGATGGCCAACAGCACCGCACCTCGTGAAATTCTTAGTATTTTGAAGCAAAGAGACCCGTCAAACACTACGGGAATTAGAAGCATTTACAACGCTATTTTCATAAACAAGGAAGCGAAACGGGGCGGTCTAACTGAAACTCAGTATGTCTTAGAGCAATTAATTAATAAAGGATACCTCCATGATTTTATTACAAATCAAGACACCAACGAAATCACAGATATTGTTTGGGTTCATCCTACAAGTCTACAGTTATCTGTCAATTTTTCGTCCGTGTTGGTAATTGATGCCACGTACAAAACGAATGAGTATCGTAAACCACTATTGGAGGTTGTGGGTATCACATCCACAAATCTAACTTACTCGCTTATGTTCGCATATCTTAATAATGAGAGGACAAATCGACTGACATGGGCTTTGGATACCTTAAAGAAGTGGATGGTTGGAAAGGGGGCATTGTTGCCATTGATATTTGTTACAGATCGGGATTTGGCACTTATTAAAGCCATTGAAGAATGTTTCCCCACGGCACGCAGATGGGTTTAATGACGAGGGAGAACAAGCTGACGGGACATCCCATGTGGTCGACATATTAGAGGGGATGGATCCATGTATGCGAAAGCATATGATAAGCAGGTTTGTTGATATGGCGGATCCATCCCACAGCAGTGTTCGAGGCCCATCGTACAACACTAAACATGGAGGTCGTCCTATGGAAAAAGCTGAGCAGAGTGGACGGCGCATACCTTCTTGTACATAAACATCTACCTTGAGAGGGAAAGGGAAAGGGAAAAATGCAGGGAGGGAGAGGGCGGAGAGGGAGAGGGAGGAGGCTCAGTACATTCAGTATTTACCTTGGCAATTTCAGCAGTATATGTCCCACACCATAAACGTCAAAGCTGATGGACATTGTGGATTCAGGGCGATAGCCGCGCAAATCTATGACACTGAGGAGGACTGGGTTCAAGTACGACAAGATCTTATTCAAGAAAATTTTCAGAATAAAGATCTGTACGATGCGCTTTATCCACAACGAAATTTGGCAGATGAGCTACTAGAGTCACTGAGTTATTTCCGACGTACGGCTCTAGAGCCATATTGGATGGATTGTATGAGTTTGGGGGTGGTCATCGCATCACGGTACGACATTGTTTTACACACATTTGACACGAATGTTGGAAGCTGTTATACTCACTTGCCCTTGAGATCCCCTTCAGTTCAAGTCCAACATCGCAAAGAAATAGCTATTACCCGTATTAGCAATCACTTCGTGCAACTTTTTTTGCTCCCTTATCACCCTATACCACCCATCCCAATATGGTGGTGGAAGCATGCGTCGGATGAAGCTAAAGGATGGGCTTTGAGTTATGATCTTAATTTGTGGTTCCAAGTACTGGGCGTCGTGCCGGGACCACAATTTGGAGGCAATATTGATTAAGACTGAACATTATCAATGTGATTGTAATATTTATTAACTTTTAAACGTGATTGTAATATTTATTTACTCTTAAGCGTGATTGTAATATTATTCACTTTTAGAATTTTGTTAATTTATTATTCATTGTTAAGACAAATTAATTAACTAATTAAAATAATATAAAGTTTCTAAATATAAAGTCAAAATTTAAAGGGAATGACAATGAACTTTTGCAATCGAACATAAAGACAAAAAAAAATATTAGTGCAATGTCACTAATTTTTAAAAGTTCTAATTTCTTAAAAAAATCAAAAAAATAAACTCATGCCTCCTAGCCAACCACCACCCCACCTCCGGCGACCACTTCCGGTGACCCAAAAAAGGGAGAATTTCAAAAAGACCCCTGAACTTTCTGACAATTAGCGATTTAACACCCGGACTTTAACCACTAACAAAACCACACCCGAACTTTATAATCCGTCAACAAAAAAGCCCCTGCCGTCCAATTCCGTCATGTTTTTAACTGAGGAGACTTAACGGATGGACTTAACAGCGGTTTTGTCCGTTAAGTGCCCAAAACGACGTCATTTTGGGCATAACTCAAAAAAAAGAAAAAGTTCAGGGGTTTTTTTTTTGACGGGCACTTACAAGATCGCTCACCCAAAATCTCTCTCTCCTCTCCCCCATCCCAGCACAGCGGCAACACCATATCCGCCTCCTCCGTGACCGGCGACCCATCTCCGGCGAATAGAACCAGGATTGATCAATAATCCATAAACAGGAAAAGTCATGACCCGGAATAGATTTTTTTTCTCATAGTTTCCAAAACAAATCAGGAAATTACCCACAATTTTTCTCTCGATCGGCAGGGATCACCCACATTTGTAACACCTTAAATGATTTGATAGTCCAGTATCCATACAAGTATTCAAACAAATCCCTTTCTCTTCTATTGAGGTACTGCAATTAAAGAAACCCATGGTTCCCAAATTTTTTTGATGCGAAACATATAATTTCTCCATTGTCGAATCAGATGAAGATTTTTTTCGGAAAATAAAAATCAGATCAGATCGTTTTCTCCAGTATCCATGCTTTTGTTTTTTTCATCCCTTTCATTGCTACGAACTGCAGAGCCCGAGCGGCAGCGTGGCGGCAATTGGTTGTAGCCTTGTAGGGATTTTCGAACCAAAGCAGTGAGCGGAGAAGAAAAGGAAATGGAAGAGAGGAGAGAAGGGCGAGGGTGAAGGTCGCAGCCGGAGATGGCTTTGTTGAGATGGGGTCGCCGGACACGGAGGAGGCGGATATGGTGTTGCCGCCGTGCTGGGATGGGGGAGAGGAGAGAGAGATTTTGGGTGAGCAATCTTGTAAGTGCCCGTCAACAAAAAAACCCCTGAACTTTTTTTTTTTTTGAGTTATGCCAAAAACGACGTCGTTTTGGGCACTTAACGGACAAAACCACTGTTAAGTCCATCCGTTAAGCCTCCTCAGTTAAAAATGTGACGGAATTGGACGGCAGGGGCTTTTTTGTTGACGGAATATAAAGTTCGGGTGTGGTTTTGTTAGTGGTTAAAGTCCGGGAGTTAAATCGCTAATTGTCAGAAAGTTCAGGGGTCTTTTTGAAATTTCCCCCCCAAAAAAATAGTGAGATTTCACTAATTTTTAAAAGTTCTTTAAAACAAATCAACTCCTACAAACAACCCCACCTTTGGCCGACTACTTTCCGCAACTCAAAAAATTAGTGAGATTTCGCTAATTTTTAAAAGTTCTAATTTTCTATAGAAAATTCAAAAAAAATCAACTCCTACCGACCACTGCCCCACCTTTGGCCGACTACTTCTGGCAACACAAAAAATTAGTGAGATTTCACTAATTTTTAGAAGTTCTAATTTTCTACAGAAAATTCAAAAAAAATCAACTCCTACTTCCCTACCTCCGGCGGACCACTGCCCCACCTTTGGCCGACCACTTTCGGTATCCCAAAAAATTAGTGAGATTTCATTAATTTTTAAAAGTTCTAATTTCGTAACCTTGCACCACTCCACCTCCGCCCGACCACTTCTGGCGACCCAAAAACTAGTGATATGTCACTAATTTTTAAAAGTTCTAATTTCGTACAGAAAATTAAAAAAAAATCAACTCCTACCTCCAGCAAAGCACCACCCCACCTCCGGCCGACCACTACTGGCGACCCAAAAACTAGTGACTTGTCACTAATTTTTAAAAGTTGTAATTTCCTACAGAAATTCAAAACTCATGCGTAGTCTTGCAAAAATCAACCATTCATTGTTTTTCACACAAATTAGAAACTTACAGATATCCGACAAAGGTGTGTCAAGGTGAGCCCCACACACATTAATAGTGTTTTTTGGGTGTGGGTAACGAGAAAAATCGGGGTTGTTTATGGAATTAGTCTATGTCGTGTTATTCGGTTTGGTTCTACTTGATATATTTACAGGGACTGAGATGGAAATGAACTAATCAAACAAGGAAGAAAAACTTGAAGTCAATTATTTGGACGAAGACTAAGACCATGCACAGTCCTCGGAGACAAACCCATTAATTGAGCTACTAGAAGGCACCATTTTCATAGAAAGCGGGAGAACGTCATTCTCTCTCTCTCTCTCTCTCTCTCTCTCTCTCTCTCCTCTCTCTCTCTCTCTCTCTCCCCGATCCAAATTTGTGAATCACTTCAACACTTAAGATCTCAGTTCCGAGTCACAGACTTTCTCTCTCTTCATCGGGATCGTTTTGGATCTCCATCGCTGTTTTGAAAGTCCGTGGGTAAGATGTCCAAAAAGATTTGTTTTGGCCTTGTGACTCTAACAATATTTAAATAAGGAGATAGTGGGTGTGTTTTGTCCTTGGCTAAATCAATATTTAAAACAACGTCTTTGTGTCTGATTATAAAAGTTCATTGTCCTTCCTTTCAAAAAGGCTGTAGTTTTGACTAATTTTGCACGAACAAGCACAAGGATTCTTTCGGCAACCCTAACTATAACCATGTCACCAACTCTTGCATTCTAAACTCTGGCAAAACCGGGTACCTTTCTCTGCATCAACCTACCTCTTAACTCGGCTTGTAGCTGAAGAAAGTTACTATTACCCAAGTCAAGTTTCCGTTACTCATGCCATTCAAAACTATGTCGTTACTCTTGTGCAAAGGAACGAATCCCAGAACAATTGCTAAATCCTTAATGACTCTTTTTCACTCTACTATTTTGGGCAATCCAATTGAGAGACTTCACCAATCATGAAACGTGGGAATGACAAACAGTGAAATCTATGGACTATTTTGAAGTTGTAGTTAGCCATTAATACTTGCACGAAGAGAGACTAATATGGCTTTAAGACATCGAATACTGTGCCTAAATTTAGCTGTCACAAAGAGGAAGGAAGGCCAAATATGTTTGTTGTGAGTGCCTTGAATTCCGTTCATACCGCCCGGATGAGAGTCATGACCATCCGGACGAGAATTGCTGATGCAAGAAGGAAGCTCGCCGTTCTTTCCGTCTAGACGGGTTTCATAACCGGACGGTTGGGAATGGAAAAAGTATGGAAACAATTTCAAGTAGGAAAGGCTAATAATGCTTAGAAAGATTAACGTCCTAGTCTGTTCTATATCTATCAATGCTTGTGGGATGTCTAAGGGAGAATGACAAGAGGACATGTCCCAAATCAAGTCTTTTTAATTTGGCACGAAGTGCTCTATTAGATTCCTTACCCTTTACCCACGGCAAAAAAAAAAAAATTCTCTGAAATTATCACTGATGACAGTTTCTTCTTCACAAAGAGAAAGGCCGGCCAAATATGTCCATAGAAAGATAAGCAAATCACTGATGACAATTTCTGACTATGCCCTTGACGGTTAGGATACGTTAGACTAAACAGAAAAATACTAAATTTGTTTAACACAGGATCACAGTAATGGTTCCATTTTCTTATGCAAAGTCTGCATAGTAGTTTACTTGGTTACTCTTACTTGTTGAAATTTAAGTTCATGAAACACGTATCAACATACTCTATTTCCAATTCAAATAGATAGACGATATTTTTATCACACTGTCTCGTTCTCTCTATTTCCAATTCTAATACTAGTACGTAGTGGCTTACATGATTCCTTGTATACCTAGAATCACCTATCTAGACTTCCAATGCGAGACAAGGTGTTACAAACTTTACAAATTTATACCCTCGCATCCTCTTATGGTTCAACACTTACCACGGCTTACCCGGGTCTTTCCCTTGTGGTCAGAGTCACCTACACACACAGGCATAATTGTCATGGACTTTACCTCACTCACCGTAACAGATGGGCTACTAAACTTTTTTGAGCCCAAAAAGGTCGTGTACGCGTGTTTCTCTACCCCCCATAGACCACTGGCTCGGTTATTTGATGGAGCCTAACCACATAACCTAAAATTCTTAAGCCCACAATACGAGTATTAGCTTACATAGTTTATTATATACAAAAAAAATCACCCATGTAGACTTCCGAGGGGGGCGGAGAGTTATAGAAAAACACAAAATAAAAAAAAGACTTTCAGATAGTGCTTGGATTGAAGATTTGTTAAGGGATTTGTTGTTGAAAAGAAGATGTGCCTTCGCAAATTCAAGGTGCGTTCCACACGGAGCCCAAGTCAAGTCTATGGCCTTAATCCCAAGTCAAGTCTTTGCATCAGACTTTTGTGCAATTTGCCCATGCTATGGTGCACTGATGAGAATGATGGGAGGAACCCAAGGATAGAAGGACGGACCAGTGTGCAAGAATGTGGTGCCAACGGCCATGGCCCATACAATTCAAAACAAACGGCTATGGCCCATACATGCATATTTCATACATAGACTAGTCTACCTTGTGATGAGACCCACAAACGTGGTCTTGATTTGATTTTAGCTAGCCAATAAGAAATTCCCGTCAGTCAAGTTAGATTTATTAGCTTGACTTGCAGAGTCAGGTCTATATCATAACCTTGAAGAAATGGTAACAATTGTATTTCTCTTCCTTAATGGGCATTTAGTTACGATTTTTCCTCTCCTGAATGCACAAAAATTAAAAATGCACAAACAAGCACAAGGATTCTTTCTCTGCATACCTCTTAGCTAGACTTGTAGCTGAAGAAAATTACTATTACCCAATTCAAGTTTCCGTTACTCATGCCATTCAAAACTATGTCCTTACTCTTGTGCAAAGGAACTAATCCCAGAACAATTGCTAAATCCTTAATGACTCTTTTTCACTCTACTATTTTGGGCAATCCAATCAAGAGACATCAGCAATCATGAAACGTGGAATGACAAACAGTGAAATCTATGGATTATTTTGAAGTTGTTTTAGCCATTAATACTTGCACGAAGAGAGACTAATATGGCTTTAGGACATCGAATACCGTGCCTAAATTTAGCTATCACAAAGAGGAAGCCGGCCAAATATGTCTGATGTGAGTGCCTTGAATTCTGTTCATACCGCCTGGATGAGTGTCATGACCATCCGGACGAGAATCGGTGATGCAAGAAGGAAGCTCACAGTACTTTCCGTCTAGACGGGTTTCATAACCGGACAGGATGGCCAAATATGTCCATAGAAAGATAAGCAAATCACTGATGACAATTTCTGACTATGTTCCTTGACGGTTACGATTAGGGATTTAGGGGTGCCCAGTGGATCAACCAGTCCGTCTAATCCGCCCAAAATGATCAAACCGAACCGTTCGCGAACCCACCCTAAGTATATTACGGATGGCTACGGATCATAATATTCCAGTTTTGGCGGATTCAGTTCGAGTTCGATCCGCCCAATCCCCAATCGAACCTCACCAATCATACCTTATTCAAGGACGGGTACAGATGGAGAATAAGACAATTTGCAATGAGCGGATCAGTTTGAAAACCAACACGATCCGCCCAAAATCAATTCATGGACAGGCCTAGTTAGGATACGTTAGAGTAAACAGTTTTTAAGGAAAAACACTAAATTAGAATAACACATGATCACAAGAATGGCTACTTTTTCTTATGCAAAGACTGCATACAAGTTTACTTGGTTACTCTAAATTGTTGAAATTTAAGTTCATGAAACACGTATAACATAATCAACATACTCTATTTCCAAAACAAATAGATAGAGATTTTTTTATCATACTATCTCGTTCTCTCTAAGAACTAAGTATAGCGTTACAAATCTATGCTTTCTTTGCCATTAACAATTTTATTTTAAGAACTAAGTATAGAGGTTTAGATACGGGACCTTGAGTATCCGAAAAGTATCTAAGACTTCACAAACTCATAAAATGAATTACTCCCTTGTTCCTTTTTTTTAAGTGTGTTGCTTTGTAAATCCAACTTATTGAAGAAATATCATCATTACTTCTTTCACATCAACTTTTATATCCACTTTACACATTTCACATCAATTTTTACTTTCACTTTCCAAAATTATCTTCAACTTTTATCCATTAACTATTTTACCATTAACTTTTCAAAACAGCAAAACAATAATTGCACAAACTTTTAACCATGAACTTTTCAAAACACACACTTACTAAAAAAACAGGCGAAAATAGAATATTCAACCATTAAAAAGGGACGGTTGGAGTTTGTACTGTTGATACTTAATTTCGGGATATCATAGGAGTTTTGAAATCCGATAGAATATAATCCAGATACATGAGTAAAGGGAATGAAAATTTTGTGACAAATATGAAGACTTGGCTTGGGATATGACAAAAATTACACATACACTTGCGTTTGAAGAAATAAAAATTACAAAGACTAAACTTCCGAGGGCAACGGTTCCTTTTGATGGGTCAATTAATCAAACAGAACTTTTACCTCATAGAGGATGATCTTGCTATTACGTACTGCCTCTATAAATACATCTCCATTCACTTAAAAGCTCTTCATTCCCACACCCCCACAACTGCCTTTCTTAGCTTCCTTGAACCAAATCAAGAATGACACTACTTCCTAACCTGATCGTTTCATTCCAATGCTTTTTTGTCTTCTTCGTCATTCTATTCGGTCCCCCTGCTTTTTCTTCTCCAGCAACTGGAAAAGAAGTTGGAGAAGAAGGAATGCAAGCAACGGCCCTCTTGACGTGGAAAGCTAGCCTTGACAACCAAAGCCAATCTATCTTGTCATCATGGGTTGTCGGAAGCGACCACTGCAATTGGATTGGTATTGGCTGCAACAAGGCTGGCGGAGCCATTACTCATATTGATCTCAAGAGTTACGGTTTAAAAGGTACACTTTCAAATATGAATTTCTCAACCTTCCCTCATATTTTCAGCTTTGATCTTCAAAACAATTCGCTTTATGGAACCATCCCTTCCAGCATTTGTAGCCTTTCGAGACTCACCCATCTAAGCTTGTCTGCCAACCGTCTCTCCGGCTCAATTCCACTTGGAATAGGCCAATTGTCTAATATAAAGACCTTGGACTTGCACCAAAATCAAATAGATGGCTCCATCCCCCACGAAATAGGATTGCTAATTTCTCTTATTGAGCTCACTTTGTATTCAAACAATCTCACCGGTTCAATTCCTGCATCTATAGGGAATTTGTCAAACTTAACTACTCTTGATCTTTCAAACAATCAGCTCTCTGGATCAATCCCTGAAGAAGTTGGGAAGCTAGGGTCTCTCGTTTATCTTGACCTCACAATGAACAACCTCACAGGGAAAATCCCGGCTTCTATAGGGAACTTGGTCAATTTAACCACACTTTACCTTTGGGGAAATCATCTCTCCGGGCCAATCCCTAAAGATATTGGTATGCTAAGGTCCCTCACCCATCTCGTACTCAGTACGAATAATCTCACGGGGACGATCCCAGCTTCTATAGGGAACTTGGTCAACTTAACCATACTTTACCTTTACAAAAATCATCTCTCTGGGCCAATTCCTGAAGATATTGGTATGCTAAGGTCTCTCACTGATCTCGAACTCAGTGAGAATAGTCTCACGGGGACGATCCCAGCTTCTATAGGGAACTTGGTCAACTTAACTAGACTTTACCTTTGGGGAAATCGTCTCTCTGGGCCAATCCCTGAAGAAATTGGGATGCTAAGTTCCCTCACTGATCTCGAACTCGGTGAGAACAGTCTCAAGGGGACGATCCCGGCTTCCATAGGGAACTTGGTCAACCTAACCAGACTTTCCATTCCAATCAATCATCTCTCCGGGCCAATCCCTGAAGAAATTTGGATGCTAAGGTCCCTTACCCATCTCCATCTCAAAGAGAACAGTCTCAAGGGGACGATCCCAGCTTCTATAGCGAACTTGGTCAACTTAACCATACTTAGCCTTTGGGGAAATCATCTCTCCGGGCCAATCCCTAAAGATGTTGGTATGCTAAGGTCCCTCACTTATCTTGACCTCAGTGAGAACAGTCTCACGGGGACGATCCCGGCTTCTATAGGGAACTTGGTCAACTTAACAACGCTTTACCTCTTCAAAAATCATCTTTCAGGGTCGATCCCCGAAGAAGTTGGGATCCTAAAGTCCCTCATTGATCTCGATCTCTCAATAAATAGTCTCACAGGTCCAATCCCTACTTCGATAGGGAATCTGGAATTCCTAGAGTATTTGGTTTTACATTTTAACCAACTTACTGGATCTATTCCCCCACAATTCAACAATCTTACACATTTGAGAGATTTTGAAGCAAGTTACAACATGTTCACCGGTCCTTTACCAGAAAACCTTTGCTTCAGTGGATCACTTCAAAACTTCACTGTCGTGAACAACAATTTCGTTGGACTCATCCCTAAAAGCTTGAAAAATTGTAGCAGCTTATATAGAGTAAGGCTTGACGGAAACCAATTTTCGGGAAATATATCAGAAGACTTTGGAGTATACCCAAATTTGAATTATATTGATTTGAGCAGCAACAAATTTTATGGTGAGCTCTCTCCAAGATGGGGAAAGTGTAAAAGTTTAAAAGCTCTCAAAATGTCCAACAATAATATTTCAGGAGTGATACCGCTTGCATTGGTAGAGGCAACTCAGCTATCTCAAATTGATCTCTCTTCAAATCATTTAGTTGGAGAGGTCCCAAAGAAATTTGAAAGTTTGGTTTCATTGTTTGACCTTAAGTTGAATGATAACCAACTATCAGGAAGCATTCCTCCAGAACTCGGTCGCCTTGCCAACTTACAAGCTCTAAATTTGGCAGCAAACAGACTAAGTGGCTCAATCCCTCGAGAGTTAGGAAATTGCATGAAGCTATTGAACATGAGTTTGAGCAATAATAGACTTGGAGAAAACATTCCTTTGGAACTGGGCCAACTCCATGTCCTTGAAAGTCTTGATTTGGGCGATAACTTGTTATTAGGTGAAATTCCACCGGAGATTGGAGCATTGCAAAGTTTAGAATCACTAAATCTCTCCCACAATGAGCTCTTTGGTTTCTTACCGCCTTCTTTTGATAGTATGGTTACCCTTTCATCAGTTGATATATCCTACAATCAACTAGAGGGTCCTCTTCCCCACATAAGAGCCTTTCAAGAGGCTCCATTTGATTCACTTCGAGGTAATAAAGGTTTATGTGGTAATGTTACAGGTCTGAAGGCATGCCAATTTCATGGGGTTACTGGAAATAAGGAAAAGCAATTGGTGTTACTAATTGTACTTCCTATTTCTGGATTTATACTTCTTTCCCTCATGGTTCTCGGACTTTTCTTGTCTTGTCATAAAAAAAAGAAGAGCGCAACAAATGAGCCAAGACAAGTAAATAGTCAAAATTTATTTGCAATATGGAGCTATGATGGAAAAATGGTGTATGAAAACATCATTGAAGTGACTGAGAACTTTAGTGCCAAATATTGTGTTGGGGAAGGAGGATGTGGTACTGTATACCGAGCTGCCATGCCAAATGATCAGGTAGTTGCTGTGAAGAAACTTCACTCATCATCTGATGGCGAGTCATTTAATCAAAAAGGCTTTATGGGTGAAATCAGGACATTAACAGAGATAAGGCACCGCCACATCGTAAAGCTTTACGGGTTTTGTTCACATCCAAGACACTCATTTTTGGTGTACGAGTTCTTGCAAGGTGGAAGCTTGGGAAAGGTATTGGCCTCAAACGAAGACGTAGCAGAGTTTGATTGGAACAAAAGGGTGGATGTTGTTAAAGGTCTGGCTGATGCTCTATCATATATGCATCACGATTGTTCACCTCCTATCATCCATCGCGACATATCGAGCAAAAATATTTTGTTTGATTCTGAGTACGTGGCTCACATCTCTGATTTCGGGACGGCTAGATTTATGAAGCCTGACTCTTCCAATTGGACTTCATTTGCAGGAACCTTCGGATACGCTGCTCCAGGTATATTTCTTTATTGCAATTTTCTTTTCTCCACTTTTTAATCTTCGGTTCACCCTCAACATGTTAATTTTAGCTTTTAACAATTAACAATGTTGCAAAGTTTTAAAGCGGCTTATCATGTACACTCAATGCATAAGATTGAATTTCTCTCAGGGGTAAAGGCGGCAAGTCTAATGGATGATGATAATTCATGACATTACTCATAACGGCTAGATAAGACATTATTTAATAATTATTTATGTATCATACTCTCTCATAATTTAGTTATTATTCCCTCAGAAGTCGTGTACCTCTTTTAAAATATGCTAAGGGGTGTTTTGGCAAAATAATCTGGGCCAAATTATTTTTTATCCTTATTTTATTTTTTTATTTTTTTGCATTTGTTAGTTTTGCATCAACTTTTATGGATTATTGGTTCGTCTTGACAAAAGGAACCTAAAAAGCAAATATTATTGGAAAATTTGTCTTTATTCACAAAAATTTTATTTTGGCTAATGATTTTTTACTTTTTAGATTTCTCTCATTGAGACAAACCAATAATCCAAAATAATCGCCGCAAAACTAATAAATGCAAAAAATAAAAATAAAAAATTCAATAAGGATAAAAAAAATATCAGGCTCAAATTATTTTGCCTAAATAACCCTTAGTCTAGTCAGAATTTAATGTCATACAATTTTTGGCCTTTCTGACTAGCAAAAAACAAAAATTCCTCCATGAGTATGTTAGGTTGTTGTTCCTAGAATACATAGAATTGGAGGGAGTGTATGTATACTTTGCGACATAACCAATTCTTGAAATGTAGCATGAGCATGCTTCTCCCCTTCCTTCCATCAACCTCCGTTTTTAGTGAATTAGTTATTTTCTTCTGTTGTCGTTTTTTTGGGGCAGAACTTGCATATACAATGGAAGTGAATGAGAAATGCGACGTCTACAGTTTTGGGGTGCTGACACTGGAAGTGATTATGGGGGAGCATCCGGGTGATCTCATCTCGTCTCTATTATTATCTTCTTCGCCATCGTCGTCATCAACCGGGCATGGGATTTTATTAAAGGATGTGTTGGACCAACGCCTCCCGCCTCCTCCAAATCATGTGGCCGGACAAGTAATGGTTGCTGCAAAAGTAGCCTTTGCATGTTTGAATGCTAGACCGGTCTCTCGACCAACCATGGAACAAGTTGCAAGGAAGTTGTCAAAGCCAAGGCCATCATTGCCAATCCAATTTGACCTGATCACATTAGGTGAACTCCTTGATCCCAACTCCTTCACGTCTTGAGTTTAATTGGAATTCAGCTCGTGGGTTTTATTTAATCCTCAATTTCTTACTGTGATTGTTCAATTCCACCTTTGTTTTGTCTACTTTCTGCGCTGTTTTGTGCTTTGTTGATGTTGAATAAGAGGATATGATGTAAAATAGACTTTCATCCCAAAAATAAATGTCATGGAGAAGAGAAGAAATCCAACTTCTACGTGCATCAAGTATCTACAATTCCGTTGAAATAATAGCCAAGTCTTTTGGGGTGCAGATTCTAAGGAATAAAATGAAGGGCGATAAATTTTTTCAGCCCTATACAATAGACCGATATACCAAGGAACTACAGTGTCGGAGTTCGAACTGAAGAAGTCCCTTAATTAGCATCATTGTAACCTCAAAATACCCTTCCATCTCCTATATTACTTTCACCCAAAGGATAATTCAATTTCTCAATACGTTGAGTCATACGTGATGGATACTACAACCAACTAGAGGGTCAAAGCCTTCCAAGAGGCTCCATTTGAGTCACTCGGAGATAATAAAGGTTTATATGGTTAAAAAGATGATAATAGTAATTTTACTTCCCGTTTTTTGGATTTCTGCTTTTTTCAGTTGCGCCTTTTCTTTTCTTTTCTTTTTTTTTTTTTCTTTCTATTCTGTACAATTGTATGGTTTAAGTTCTCATTCCTAATTTGATTTTCTGCTCCTTTGTACCTATTCCTTTGCTGTTGGATGACATTATATTGAGGTTGTTCAATTCCTGAGCACTTATGGTAAGACAACAATAATATCAAAAAGTAACTTGAGAACATTAAAGAAACAGAATCATATATGATCGCCTGATTCATCTCAACAGCACATGGAGTGATTCGAATTTTCAATGCACATACCACAAATCAATGTCTGAGGCCAGATTGAAAAGGCCGCATGTGAAATACCGGTAAAAAGCAAACAAAGGAAAGCCATATGGAGACTGAAGAAACATTGTAGAATGGATGGATCGAAAATTTTAAGCCGAATTATTAACAATGACAACCAAACACCCCGGAAGCTCTCAGAAAGCTTCCCTTTCTTACTTTTTTATTTCTTTTTTGTGGAAGTTGCATGGCTGCATTTATTTTCATAGGTTTTTTAAGGGCACGGGATCAAGAGGGGATTTTGAGCCGTGATTTGCTTGAGCCGGTTATCTACAGAGTTTCTGAGCCAGTCCTATCCTGCGGGTTTATCAAAAGTCTATAAATTAACGTGTCAGGGCAACACAGCAGCATACATCTTTTGAGAGCAGCTAAAGATGACATCCTTGAGAGAGAGAAACACGTCTGCTCTTGTTCTTTGTGTCTTGGAGATTTAATCAATTAATACTCTTTCAAGTATTCTCCAAGGAGTTTGAATCACTTTCAATCCTTATGATTGAGTTGCTTCCAGTGGATATCTGGAAGGGTAATTGAAAGGCTCGAGGATTCGAGGCGGCGGCAGACAAGCACGGGGTACAGTGAACGAGGATTCAGTTATCGTTCTTGAGTCAATCGTGAGAATTTTCAATTGTGTAGTAAGTGCGATTGTAACCGTGCAATGTTTTTTGTAGTGGGTTTTTCCACGTATTTCCGGTGTTCTTCGTATTTTTTTATCCATTCCTTACTTATTGGCTATTGCCTTGTGGTTAATTTGCATCGAAGTAGGAATTTCAACCAATGTAACAAGTGGACAGTTGCTTTCTAAGAAAGGATACGAATAACAAAAAGTCAAATGCAATAACTAAAGTTACTAGGCCAGATTTTCATCTACATTCCAAAAATAAAATGAAAGAACATTGTTACAGAATGGTGGAACAGAGGCAGAACCTCTGCCTCTGCTCCTGGCGTGGGGCAATGCCCTCTTTCCTTCTCTTGGCCACCTACTGCCCGAATTCCTCCCCTCTGGAGCTTTGGAGTTACTCCAACACCTTTTTAACCCACAGAATTAGTGGGATTAAATAAAACAATGGGTGGAAAATGAGAGCTGTCGTCCACTAATTCATCCACTGAGTAGCTTTGTTGATGGGAACTCTATGGCGTTGTTATCGATGTTTAGGGGTTTTTCGATTCTCTGGTTGTTATCGATGTTCCTGACTTTGCTTGCTTTGTTTGGCGTAGGGGTAGAATCTCTTGAGTTTTATCTTTGTGTTGTAGTTTTTGGGTGTGTCTCACAGGTGTGTTTTTTTTTGGGTTTTGGGTTCAGATTCTGGTTGGTATCTTACCACCCTTCTTTTTTGGTTTTCCCCCTTGGGCTCGTTGTGTTTTTCAGTCTCGGGTCCCTTTAGGAGTGGTTTGAGCTTAGCAAAATAATAATAATAATAATAATAATAATAATAATAATAATAATAATAAATTCTTTACTTAGAAAAAAATAATAATAATAATTCATCCACTAAGGAGTGGTTTGAGCTTCCACTTTAAGACTAAATTTGATACCCACACTTCTGGGGCCTACAATCACAAAAACATAATAAAAGACATAACCCAGTAATAATCAAAGGCATAAGAAACGTACATTAAGCAAAATCCAAGGCTATCGATGCAAATCAGTTTCCCATGATTTCAATTAGGACAATTCCTTCGGCCACCACACAGCTCCTTTGGTACAATATTGTCCTGATTTATATTGGATGGTTTCTGTCTCTGCTGCTTTTTATATGATTCCTGTTATTCATAGTGATGGCCACTATACTTCAGATAAGATTAAGAACGATTTGAAAAAAATACTTTGTACATTAATCAGTTTATAAAAGTAAGGTGAAAAAAAAGTACCAGCTCTAAAATTAGAAACGCTGAATAAAAGTAATCAGTAATCACCTTGTTAGTGGAAGACACTTAATTTGTACATTTAAGGAAGAATGCATGGCACACCAAGACTAAAGTATTATATATGTTTTCTTGTATTCTCATGGGTAATGATTATCAACTATGTTGGCTTGTTCATTGATCTTCGATTGGCTTGCGTTGTTTAATGGTTGGACCTTTTCGGGAGATGTCGATTGTTCGGAGTGGTTAATTTGTGCTTAATCTGAATAGAAAGGTTGGATTATAAGTTTGTTTTGGAGAATTTTATCTAGAGATGAGTTTGTGAAGTCATGCGTCTATGTTCCCCTAAAGTAAGGATTTTTTTCGGGTTTCATAGTTCCTTTGAGTTTCTGAACAGTGATAGATAAACTTGGGAGTTGGTTCTGATGTGATGCTGTAATTAAGTCTGGAAGATCGTACTGATGTGATGCAGTAACTTGCTTCTGGTTTTTGTGGGGTTGTCTGGATGGTTTTATAGAAGTGTATGAAATCGGCCGGGAAGGGAATCTAGCTAGAATGGTTTTGTGGGGTTGTCTGGTTAGTCTTTTGATTAGCCTGGGATCAAAATTTGGAATAGGATCCGGTTGAATGTTTATGAAGTTTCGTAGTTGGAATGAATTCTCTTCTGATGAGTCTGTAAAGTGAAGTCTTGAACTGCCTATTTTTCTTTCATACTCCATCCGTCCCAAATTGGATGTCCATTTTTTAAACCCGTGTCATTTTCAATCACTTATATCTTTCAATATGAATCTCCAAAATTATTCAATATGGATCTTGTTTGATAGTTCTCAAAGAGTTCTATAATACAAAGTGTTCATAATTACGAAAAACATCATAAATTGAAAGATATAACAATCGAAAAATGGCACGAGTTTCAAAAATAAACATCCAATTTGAGACGGAGGAAGTATTTACTGAATCTCTGTATGTAGTGTTTTTAAGTTGGTCTCTTGCCAACTTTTGTTACTTTCGTTTAGGTCCTTGCTTGGTGTGGATTCATTTCCGGGGGTGTCAACCTAGTTGGGATGTCCGTTATGTTTTTGTCTAAGCTTGGTTCCTTTTAATCGTTGAAATTGGTTTTCAATGATTAATAAAATTTTCTCTTTGCCGATCAAAAATAAAAAATAAAAAAATAGAGGAAACATTCAAACAGCTCCTTGCGCTTAAGAACATACCATCAAAGGAATGTCATTTAACACAAATTTGGAACCAAATATAGATAAATACATATATATCACGCAATCACAGAAGAACACCGTGCATGGATCTCATAAATAGGCCCTACAAAGTCGACTTCCCTCCGCAATAACCGCACCGCGTGGACATTAATGGGGTGGGTAGCCAAAGCACTATCCGCGTCAAGGGTAGTTTCCGCCTCTACCACCGGGTTGGGTGTGGGTTGGGGGGGGGTAGTCTCCGCCTCCGCCGTAGCCTCCGCCTCCGCCGTAGCCTCCGCCTCCGCCGTAGTCTTGTACCCCAATAGTCTGCTCAGCTGTACAAGAGTGGAAAAAATTATATAAACTCATTGGAGGTTGAAAATTGAAACTCAATGATGAGGAGGAAAATGAGGGGGCATGCATTGATTGGTCAGAGTTTTAAATGGCCTAGACCAATCAGTATGAACCAATTGGGTCAAAGTGTTCATACTCCTTGTATCTCATTCTCTTTCCATGTCTTAACCAACAAGGTGAAAAAAAGAAAAGAATCAACCAAATCAATTTAGATAAACTCACTAGAAGTTGAAGTCTTATTAGCCAAATCGCTGGCTATCACTTCCGAGGTAATGAGAAGAACAGTGGTCAGAAGAAGACCAAGGAAAATAATTGATTTTGAACCCATATTTCTCTCTTCAGTTGATTGGATGGAATGAAATTGAAGTTCCTTTTTCATGTACATTTATAGGCTCAGAGATATTATATTTCAGTGGCTGTGTGAACACATTGAAAAGTCTTTGGCACATCAGCCACGACACATTAAAGAGAGTGACATAACCATGATGACAATTAACCAAGAAAGACGCAAGGGGGAGACTGAAAATCCATTTTATGACAATTATAGGGATCTTAAATTGGATAGCTTAAGAAATAATAATCAGGTGGTTTGCCGGACAAATTTTCAGATGGGGAAATGTTGTTGGAGTGTTGAGAAGACATTTGATTTGGCCTATATTTTTTAGGGAGTGATGGACGAGCCAATAGTGTTACGTGTATGAGGGCAAGATAGCTAATGGATAATGCATGCCACGTTCACAAAAAAAAAAAAAATAAAATCCGAAGGTGTTCTTGTTCTTCTTCGTCAATGCATGACACAGTTGAATATAGGGGCAATTGGGACTGGGCTTCATTGTACGTCGAATTCACTGTTAACCAGTGCACACCAAATTCAATCGAATTGGTGGGGGCGAAAACCGTTTTAAGAAAAGCATCTTTAGACGTGCCTTGAAGTATTTATTTATTCTCTCCAGTTTTATCCACTCTCATCAAATATACGATATCTGCACCAGCAACGATTTGTAGATGGAAAAGAAGATAGTTATGGATTTACATTCACAAATTCAATGAGCGTTCCACCCAGAGCCCCAAAGGAACCGTTATTTTCACATGGAAATCTGTGGCCGTAATCCAAGGACGGATCAACGGCACCAGGTAGCTATCAGATAACATGACCCATACATGTATATTTCATACATAGACTAGTCTACCTTGTGATGGGAGCCACAAACGTCGTCTTGATTTTATCTTTCCGTCGGGAAGAAATTTGAATTTCCGTAAGTAGGGCAATATTGTAAAATGCAGCAGTCTGTGATTGGGTTTGCATCAAAAGCTAATAGAAATTAGTATTTCTTTAAATAGAGAAATATTGTGAAATGCAACAATCTATGACTGGGTTTGCGTCAGAAACTGATAGGGCAGACTGCAGGGGCTTCGTGAATATGTTTCATGTTTTAGTTCATGTCCTCTTTGCTTCCTTTATTCATGTAATTCTTGTTGTTGTTTTTGTTTTATGTCCCTATAGGTTGATTTCTTGCCAGTGTTTTTATGGTCTAGAAGGTCCATTTGTTTTGGGATCTGAAACCAACATTAGAACCTCTCAACTGCAAGGTATCAACCTGGAAGTGGACTTGAATTTGGAGGTACCAAAAAATGCAAGGAAAGAATTAAGGAAAAGAATTCAGGAAGTTTGTTTGAGTAATGGTGGTGATAATTCTATTGAAAGTTTTATTAACTCAGTTGCCAATGGCAGTACTCAAAATCTGGTTCTTCAGGAATTGCAATCATCAACAGCAATGGGCATGAGGATGGGAATTAAATTTCCTAAGGAAGACACCATGGTGATGTCAAAAATGATTGAAGAGGATGCTAACAGATTTGCTCTATTAAGAAGGAGCAAATCTAACTGTTAACCTATCAACTTTTTCCATGGAGACTAATCTGGTGAGGGTGGTTTGAGGAAGATGCAAATGTTATGGGGTTATTCTGAAGTTGTTTTCGCTGAAATGTTTGGGTTTGCTGTTTTGAGTAGGAGTGGATAATGGAATGATGCAAAGGTTATGGGGTGATACTGAAGTGGAATTTGCTCTCTCAGGGGATACTGGTGCTTTTTGGGGGTTTTTAATTTGAAGATTTCTGGTGTGGAGGGTTGATGCCGTGTTAGTGGAGGGTTGATGCCGTGATTGTGGAGCAAGGCTAAGGATAGAATTTAGTAGTTATTTGGATGGTTGCCTTTGCTTGCCTTGTTGCTGTTCTTCATCTCTTTTTTTGTTCTTTATCTTTCCTCACTTTTCAATTTCAGTACTCCGCTGGAATTTGTTTTTTCCTATACCTTACACATGTGTTTGGTTGTGGATTTCCTTTTCCCTCGATGTACCCTTATCGAGTTTTTATAAATTTTTGTTCCCGATCAAAAAAAAAAAGATATTCCCCGTCAGTCTAAGTTAGATTTATTAGCTTGACTTACAGAGTCAGGTCTATATCATACATAACCTTGATGAAATGGCAACAATTGTATTTCTCTTCCTTAGTGTTGAAAGCAATAGAACTGAATGCTCAAGTTCATTGCCAGTACAAACAATGAGAGAGGGAGTCGGCTGCTAAAAAAAACCGGTGAACCGTGAATTCGGTCCGGACCGAACCGATCCGTACCTTTTGGATTTTAACCGTGGATTAATGGTCCGGACACGGATTCAAAAAATAAAAAACCGTGACTTTTGGATCGGACACGGATTTTGATTTTGAAACCGTGGATTAACCGATCCGGACCGTGAGATTTTTATTATATATAATTTTTTCACTTTTATAATTATATAGATATTGTTAATTTAGTAGACTTACGGTTTGTATGAGTTATCAGTTATGGTGCGATATTGTTATCTCAATAAAATCTAGGGGGGTAAAGTGTTATTAGTGCTACTATATAATACTCTCTAACTTGTAACCTAATCTGCTCTTGTCTTGCTAGTTTGAACTTTGAATTTTCTGGAAATTTCTTGCTATTGTCTTAATCTGCTATTGTCTTACCTCTGTTGCTAGTCTTGCTATTGTCTTAATCTGGAAATGTTTCCAACTTAACTTTCTATGTAGTGCATTTGCTACTTGCTAGTGGCTTACTGCCTTTATTTGTTGTTTTTTCCGAATAAGTTGAAAATCCGCGGATTAATCCAGAACCGATCCGTGACTCGCGGTTCGGATTGGAACCGATCCGTGACTCGCGGTTCGGATTGGAACCGAACCGTAAGACTTTTGGATCGGACACGGATTGTATTTTCAAAAAACCGTGACTCGCGAATTAGGATTGGATTCATGCCAATCCGAACCGATCCGGACCGTGAGCACCCCTAAGAGGGACCATACCATCTCACTAATCCGTGGTAACATTATTGAAAGTCGGAGTCCCAAGGGTGGCATTTAGTTTCGATTTTTCCTCACCTCAATGCAGGTCATATTATGTTGGATCGGAAATTAGTGAGAGAAAACAAGCACAAAAAGTAAAAATGCACGCATAAACACAAGGATTCTTTCTAGGGGTGAGCATACCGGATTGGTCTAGTTTCATAGTAAATCAAGAAACCAAACCACTATTTACGGATTATGAATTTGGAGAACCAAACTAACCCATAAAATTCATATAACCAAACCAATCAAAACCATTTATATACGGTTCGGTTTCGGTTTTGAACCACGATTTATTTGAAATTGAGATATCATCTCCATAAACTATTTAAAGTATTACTCTTTCAAAACCTATGTCAGAACAAGTTATTTTTACAATCACAAAAACTCACTAACATCAACCAACTAAGAAGAGTATAATTACATCAACTGGTTACCGAACTTAATGATTAAGAAATAAATTGACTAAGCCCAAACCGTGTATTTTTATGGTATTGAAATTATAAGAATTAATCTTAGAACTGTAACAATAGGGTGGTGGAATGGGGCATCAATTTAGGAAATTTATCGACTTTGGAAACAAAATTTATTCAGTGTATCTAAACAAATTCTATATGTATATTATACGGTTCAGATTTCATTTGGAAGTAAATCCACAAACCAAACCATTTAACACGATTTCTAATTTTTTAAAACCGGAACAAAACCACATTACGAAAAAACCAAATCAAACCAATCGATATAAATATGTGTTTTGTCATATGGAATTACCAAAAACAAGACGACTCTATAAATTGGTCCTTACAATCTCCTCCTTTAGCACTTCCATGACAAACACACTACAATGAAAATCTCTCCTATAAAATGAATTCAAAAGACGAACTGAGATCGAGTTGTAGAGAGACCGCAAATAAAACTCAACATCCAACCACATTAGAACAATAGGCAACGTACTCCCCCTTTCATCATTCTCCCCCTTTTTGACATGAAGTGACAAAGGGCGAATAGGATAAACAATGAAGCATTAAATGCGAGTAGAAGAACACTAGCCAATGAAAAAACCAATAGAAGCAACCAAATAAGATATTTATGAGAGCGCAAATACTAGCATAAATAGCATGAAGATAGAACAATCTCCCTAATTAATAACGCACCAATAAAGAAAATATAAAGACATTTAAGCCAACCAAATAGCACAACAATAAAAATATCATAAACTATATTCTAATAGTGCTATTAGAAGTTATAAAAACAGCAGCCAAACCAACATAAACTAGAAACAAAAGAACCCAAAATTATAAGGAGTAACAAAGTGCCACTAGGCCTGAAAATAACCAAAAACTGAGTATTTCCAAAATATGAACCAACAAAAGTAACAAAATAATACTTTCTAATAGCCCGAATGAAAAGCATGCAACATGGTAGCACCAACTGAGGAGTTAGTTCCCGATTATGAGACTAGATGAATAGAAACATTTTTAATTAGGCATGTGCAAAATATATTGAATTCAAACATGAATATATCGAAAAGCCTAAATGCACATAGACACGAATCCACGACAAAAGTGTGTGGGTGACACGCCAGTAGCCCTCAAGATTATTGATTGAAAAATGAGGTTTCTCATATACGCTCGGGCTGTTAATCATGGTAACGAAGGAAATGAAGGAATAGGAATAGGCTATGACAGAATCATGTATAGAAATTTGGAAAAATAGAAACGTGATGTAGAATCAAAATTGGGATGGAGAATTTCATCACCGAATTTATTTGCTATGACTAAACCATTATTGGTGTATTAGAATTAGGGGAATAAGTTGTGAATCTTAGGCAAAATAAAATCTTGCTAGAGAAGAAACAATGAATAAATTAAATTAAGAAATTAGTTGAATATGCCTTATATATATAAACACATATACATACATATAAATACATATAAATACTAATACTAATACATACATACATACATATATATATATACATGATTCGGATCGGATTGGAACCGGAACCATGAACGTAAATCCACAAACCAAACCATTGACTACGGATTCTAATTTTTTTAAACCAGGACCAAACCACGCTACTAAAAAACCGAACCAAACCAATCGGTTTGGATTGGTTTGGACTGGATTCATGGTTTGACGGGTTTTCTGCTCACCCCTAGTTATTAGGCATTTTCCCGAGTACCAAACGACCCATGTTGCAAGCTGATGAATTTCACTAGATGTCGCAAGCTGATGAATTTCACTAGATGTTGCAAGCTGAATAGCCTTTCAAAATCCTCCATTCTTTGCATAATGAGCAATATAGTAGAAGATTAATGCTGGAAGCGGTAAGTTGGTCTCAATTCAGAACATACTTGCACTTCCTGATAAACTTTTTCATTACGACTCCATTTGTTTGAACGTAAAATGTTTTCCTCAAAAATACTTTACCCATTTTTCGGTGTTTGGTTGGATTAATGACAAGTAAATTATTTTCCATCATCCGGTGTAAAACAACTTACGCCGGAAACGGCCGTAAGTTGTTTTTGCTCGTCCTTACCCGCCGCAAGTCCAATTCTGTTTCCCACAAGTTCAGCAAGTCCAATTCTGTTTCCCACAAGTTGATCACCGACAAGAATGAAGAATACTCTCTCTCTCTCTCTCTCTCTCTCTCTCTCTCTCTCTCTCTCTCTCTCTCTCTCTCTCTCTCTCTCCAATTGCAATGTCTTTCTCCCTCTAAAATTTGGGTTAATGATTAAGAACAAAGGGAAGGGAAAAGAAAGTATAACTCTTGGAAAACAGAGTAGGAAAAAAAAAAAAAGTTCAATTTTAAAATATCTTTGTTCTTGTAAATAGTTTTCAAGTGCAACCAAACGCCGGAAAACAAAATCAAAACAAATATTTTACTCAAAATGATTTTACACAAAAAAATATTTTCCTCCAAAAAACATTTTACATCGAAACAAACGAAGCCTAAATATGGCTATGTGATTACTTTCCCCAGCTCAAAGAGTAAAGATATACTAAGGCAAGAGAGGAATCAAGAACTCATGCAATGCGGAGTTGTGATGAAACAAAATGCAACGTCCCACTCCCACCTGACCCAGTAACGAATGTTGGGAGTGAAGAGTAACCAAGCGGTAGCGCTACCAAGGTTTTGGGGTAGCGCTACCGAGGACCTATTTTGTGGACAGTGAGTTCTGGAGCGCTACAGGTGTTTCCCTGTAGCGCTACCGCGAGCCTTAAAATGCTTTTTAGGGTTCGGCCGACCTGCGTGTTGGTTAGATCGAAAATTACTTTTTCTGAGCGAGAAAAATAGAGAGAGGCGAGAGAAAACCAATCTCAGAGAGATTGTGAGAAGACTTGTACTCCTTGATTCGATTTCATAGTGGACTGGTGTGGCTCCCGTGGTTTTTCCTCACGTTGAGGTTTTCCACGTATATCTTGTGTCTTGCTTTCTTTCCGGTTTTTCATTACGCACGTATTTGTTTGCTCTTTTTCTGTGATTCATTGTTCCAAGATCCGTAGGGGCGTTTTCGTTGTAGGATTGAACAGGTGTTCGCGATAAAATCCATAACAACTGGTATCAGAGCCGCGGTTGCGGTAGTTTTTGTTCGACAGGTTAGGGTTTAACCTCGTTCGGGCAGGCTAGGGTTTCAGTGGGAGCTATGGGTTCAGAAGAAGGGAAATCGAAACTCGATAAGTTTGATGGGTCAGACTTCGCGTTTTGGAAAACGCAGATAGAGGACTATCTGTATCAGAAGGATCTTTACCGGCCGCTGCAGGGTAAAGTAAAGGGGAAGAAAACTGCAGAGAGCAACGAGGATTGGGACGTTCTGGACAGGAAGGCGTTAGGGGTTATTCGCCTGTCCCTTTCAAAGTCAGTCACACACAACATATTGAAGGAGAAAACGACGGAAGAGCTTATGGAAGCACTGAAGAAGATGTACGAGCAACCGTCTGCTGCGAATAAGGTACATCTTATGAAAAAACTTTTCAACCTGTCTATGGCTGAAGGGGTTTCCTTTATGTCACATCTCAGTGAGTTCAATACGATAGTTGATCAACTTACGTCTGTCGCTATTGAGTTTGATGATGAGGTTCAAGCCTTGTTAATTCTGTCTCAATTGCCAGAGAGCTGGCAGGGTACAGTTACTGCAGTCAGTAATTCGGCAGGGAAAGAAAAGTTGAAACTGAGTGAGGTTGTCAGTTTGATTTTGACTGAGGAGGTCAGAAGGGGTTCGATCGATAGTTCAGGTAGTTCAGGTTCAGCTCTAAGTTTTGAGCAGAGGGGCAGAAGCCAGGCCAGGGGTGGTCAGAATCAGAACAGGAACAGGTCGAAATCCAAGGGTAAGGGAAATAAGGCCAAATCTCAGGTTCGGCCTATTAAAGGTGAATGTTGGAATTGTGGTCAGACAGGCCATATGTCACAAACCTGCAAAGCACCGAAGAAGAATAACAGTGGGCAAGAGGCTCATGTTGTGCACGATGCACTTATTCTTGCCATGAACAGCGACGCCGAATCGTGGGTGATTGATTCGGGTGCCTCATTCCACGCCACTGCTAACAGGGAGGTTCTGCAGAACTATGTAGCAGGGGACTTTGGGAAAGTATACTTGGGGGACGACGAGCCTTGCAGTATAGTGGGTAAAGGGGATGTTCAGATTGCGACGCAGGGGTACAGATGGTGTCTGAAAGATGTCAGACACGTTCCGAAGTTGAAGAGGAGTCTTGTTTCGGTTGGACAGCTTGCAGCAGCAGGTTATACTTCGACATTCACAGGGGACACGTGGAAAGTCTCCAACGGTACCATGGTGGCGGCTAAAGGCAAGAAAGTTGGTACACTTTACTTGACTTCACATGGTAGCGATACACTTGCTGTTGTAGACAGCAAGGAGAGTTCAAATCTGTGGCACAGAAGACTGGGACATATGAGTGAGAAGGGAATGAAGGTTCTGCAATCGAATGGGAAGCTACCGGGTTTAGAGTCAGTGGACTTTGACATGTGTGAGGATTGCATCTTCGGGAAACAGAAACGGGTTAGCTTTCAGAAAGGCGGCAGGCCTCCCAGGGCTCAGAAGCTAGAGCTTGTCCATACAGATGTGTGGGGTCCAGCTACAGTGTCTTCTCTTGGCGGTTCTTATTACTATGTTACCTTTGTCGACGATCACTCGAGGAAGGTATGGGTATACTTCATGAAGCACAAGTCAGAGGTCTTTGAAGTCTTCAAGAAGTGGAAGGCCATGGTTGAGAATGAAACAGATTTGAAGGTGAAAAGGTTGAGGTCCTACAATGGCGGAGAGTATGAGTTGGGGGAGTTCAAGAAAGCCTGCGCTCTATTCGGGATTCGTTTAGAGAGAACACCTCCAGGGACTCCGCAGCATAATGGCATTGCAGAGAGGATGAATAGGACTTTGACTGAGCGTGCTAGGAGCATGCGGATACACGCAGGTTTGCCCAAGATGTTTTGGGCAGATGCAGTCAGCACAGCAGCATATTTGATCAATCTTGGGCCATCAGTTCCGTTGAATTTTGGCATACCAGAGGAGGTTTGGAGTGGTAAGGAGGTAAATCTCTCACACTTACGTGTTTTTGGTTGTGTTTCCTATGTGCATATTAGCGACAAGAACAGGGATAAACTTGATGCTAAGTCACAGAAGTGCACCTTTATTGGGTACGGCGGAGATGAGTTTGGTTATCGTTTTTGGGATGACAAGAACCGGAAGATAATCAGAAGCAGAGACGTTGTGTTTGATGAAAAGGTGATGTACAAAGACAGGGACAGCAAACAGAGCAGTGGGAGTACCACTTCGGATGAAGATACGTCCGAGTACTTTGAGTTGGAGGATCTTCCAGATGACAGTGGGGTTGAACAGAGGTCTGGTAAGGCAGAGGAGAGAGCTTTAGATGAGACAGTTTCAGAGGAGACAGTTTCAGATGAGGTAGCTCCAGAGACAGGGACTAGTTCAGCGGTCAGAGAGTTGAGGAGGACAGCCAGAGTACACAAGCCGAATCCAAAATATATTTCTTCGCTTGATTACTTGCTTTTGACGGACAGTGGAGAACCAGAGTGCTATGATGAGGCTATGCAGGTTTCCGAGTCAGCTAAGTGGAAGACTGCGATGCAGGAAGAGATGGATTCTCTTCATTCCAACGATACTTGCGCGTTAGCTCGGCTTCCCAGAAAAAGAAGCTTGCAGAACAAGTGGGTTTTTCGACTTAAGCAGGAGAGTGATGGCAAGAAAAGGTACAAGGCAAGATTGGTTGTAAAAGGCTTCCAACAGAAGGAGGGGATCGATTATACAGAGATATTTTCGCCGGTTGTGAAGATGGCCACTATCAGAGTGGTGTTGAGTTTGGTTGCTGCTGAGAATCTCTACCTTGAGCAGTTAGATGTTAAAACTGCTTTTCTTCACGGGGACTTGGATGAAGAAATCTACATGAAGCAGCCTGTTGGTTTCATTGTGAAAGGCAAGGAAGAGATGGTGTGCAGGCTCAAGAAGAGTCTGTATGGTTTGAAACAGGCTCCCAGACAGTGGTACAGAAAGTTTGATGGTTTCATGCAGCGCAGTGGCTACACAAGGTGCAATGGAGATCACTGTTGTTACTTCAAGAGGTTTGAGTCTAGCTACATCATATTATTGCTCTACGTAGATGATATGCTTGTAGCAGGTTCCTGTGTTAGGGAGATCAACAGGTTGAAGCAACAGTTGGCAACGGAGTTTGCTATGAAAGATCTGGGTGCAGCTAAGCAGATACTTGGGATGAGGATCAGCAGAGATAAGGCTCAGGGAACCTTGCGGTTGAGTCAGGCTGAGTATATTGAACGTGTTCTGGAGAGGTTCAATATGCAGAGTGCTAAGGCAGTTGGCACGCCCTTGGGAAGTCATTTCAAACTTTCTCAGGGGCAATCACCCAAGACAGATGCAGAGAGAGAGTACATGGCCAAGGTTCCGTATACCTCGGCCGTGGGTAGCCTGATGTATGCGATGGTGAACACGAGACCAGACATTGCCCATGCAGTGGGAGTTGTGAGCAGGTTTGCTAGCAATCCAGGGAAACAGCATTGGGAAGCAGTAAAGTGGATCATGCGATATTTGAGAGGTACCACTGATTTGCCACTTTGTTTTGGGAAAGGGAAATTGACAGTGCAGGGATATGTGGATGCAGATTTTGCCGGTGATCAGGATACGCGGCGAAGCACCACAGGTTATATCTATACTATGGGTTCAACAGCGGTGAGCTGGGTCTCACGTCTGCAGAAGTTAGTGACACTATCCACGACAGAAGCTGAGTATGTGGCCGTGACTGAGGCTGCAAAGGAGATGATTTGGTTGAAGGGCTTCTTGGAGGAGTTGGGTTTGAAGCAAGAGAACTGCGTTCTTTTCAGTGACAGCCAGAGTGCTATACACCTTGCCAAAAATCCAGTGTTCCATGCCAGGACGAAGCATATTGATTTGAGGTACCATTTCATTCGTTCGCTTTTGGAGGATGGGGATTTGTTGCTAGAGAAGATTTTGGGGGAACGAAATCCGGCAGATATGTTGACCAAGTCTGTTACTGTTCAGAAACTGAAGTTGTGCTCAACTTCAGTTGGCCTTCATGCTTGAAGAGATGATGGGCCTGGAGTCACACCAAGAGGGGTCAGATGACTACGTCCACGGGTTGATTGAGATCATTTGGGTCTGCGGTTGGTTATTTGCGGATGCTTCAGGTTATCTTCAAGTGGGAGATTGTTGGGAGTGAAGAGTAACCAAGCGGTAGCGCTACCAAGGTTTTGGGGTAGCGCTACCGAGGACCTATTTTGTGGACAGTGAGTTCTGGAGCGCTACAGGTGTTTCCCTGTAGCGCTACCGCGAGCCTTAAAATGCTTTTTAGGGTTCGGCCGACCTGCGTGTTGGTTAGATCGAAAATTACTTTTTCTGAGCGAGAAAAATAGAGAGAGGCGAGAGAAAACCAATCTCAGAGAGATTGTGAGAAGACTTGTACTCCTTGATTCGATTTCATAGTGGACTGGTGTGGCTCCCGTGGTTTTTCCTCACGTTGAGGTTTTCCACGTATATCTTGTGTCTTGCTTTCTTTCCGGTTTTTCATTACGCACGTATTTGTTTGCTCTTTTTCTGTGATTCATTGTTCCAAGATCCGTAGGGGCGTTTTCGTTGTAGGATTGAACAGGTGTTCGCGATAAAATCCATAACAACGAATAGTATTACATGGTCCGTTATATGCCAAAGATTGCCTATTTTGACTTCCGATGTGGGACGAGGTGTAACGAACTCCCACCTTTATACCCTCAATGTTTTTGAGGTTGAGCACTAAAGTCGCCACGGTTTTATCCGGGTCTTTTTTCTAGTAGCCAAAATTACCACATTTTCACCCGGTTCTTTTCTCTAGCCTGAGCCCACAAGGTCATTTACGCGGGCTACTGTATTATGACCTGTAACGCCCACGTAAATCAATGGCCCGGTAACTTGTTGGAGCCTAACCATATTGCTCAAAATGCTTAAGCGCAAAATACTAGTACGTAGTGGCTTACATGATTCCTTGAATACCTAGAATCACTTATGTAGACTTCCAATGCGGGACAAGGTGTTACAAACTTTCCAACTTTATACCCTCGCGTCCTCGTTAAGGTTCAGCACTTACCACGGCTTACCCGGGTCTTACCATAGTGGTCAGAGTCACCTACACACAGGCATAATTGTCCTGGACTTTACCTCACTCACCGTAACAGACGGGCTACTAAACTTTTTTGAGCCCAAAAAGGTCGTGTACGCGTGTTTCTCTACCCCCCATAGACCACTGGCCCAGTTATTTGATGGAGCCTAACCTAAAATTCTTAAGCCCACAATACGAGTATTAGCTTACATAGTTTATTATATACAAAAAAAATCACCCATGTAGACTTCCGGCAGGGGGGCGGAGAGTTATAGAAAAAACACAAAATAAAAAAAAGACTTTCAGATAGTGCTTGGATTGAAGATTTGTTGAGAGATTTGTTGTTGAAAAGAAGATTTGTTGTGCCTTCGCAAATTTGTTGTTGAAAAGAAGCCCAAGTCAAGTCTATGGCCTTAATCCTGCATGATCCAAATTCAAGGTGCGTTCCACACGGTGGGGGTTTAGCCCAAGTCTTCTATGGCCTTTTGGGGGCAAGTTATGGATGTAACATTGGAAGATGGTATGGAGCAGTCCCTCCTTGAAAGAGGCCGCCACGGGTGTTGTCGGAGGTGGGAAGGCGACTGCCGCCGTGGGACGTCGGCTCGAAGGGTTGGGTTTGTTATGATCAGTCAAGTATGGGTGTGGGACTTTCCCCACAGGAAGATCCACGGTGGGGGTTTATAAGCTTGTAACAAATCCCAAGTCAAGTCTTTGCATCAGACTTTTGTGCAACTTACCCATGCTTGTAACAAATCCCGAGTAAAGTCTTTGCATCAGACTTTTGTGCAACTTACCCATGCTATGGTGCACTGATGAGAATGATGGGAGGAATCCAAGGACAGAAGGACGGACCAGTGTGCAAGAATGTGGTGCCAACGGCCATGGCCCATACATGCATATTTCATACATAGACTAGTCTACCTTGTAATGGGACCCACAAACATCGTCTTGATTTGATTTTAGCTAGCCAATAAGAAATTCCCGTCAGTCAAGTTAGATTTATTAGCTTGACTTGCAGAGTCAGGTCTATATCATAACCTTGAAGAAATGGTAACAATGCTTAGAAAGATTAATGCCCTAGTCTATTCTATATCTATCAATGCTTGTGGGATGTCTTAGTATAAGGGATAATGACAACAGGACATGTCCCAAGTCAAGTCTTTTTAATTTGGCACGAAGTGCACTATTTAGATTCCTTCCCCTTAACACAGGGCAAAAAAGAATTGCTCTGTAACTATCAAATGCAAGGTATCTCTGCAAAATCAGCGCAACTTTACTTGTAGACAAAAAGTTGGAGTCTAAGATGTCAAAGAGAAAGGATGGCCAAATATGACCATAGAAAGATAAGCAAATCACTGATGACAATTTCTGACTATGCATGCCCTTGACGGTTAGGATTAAGACTGCCCAGTGGGTCAACCAGTCCACCCAATCCGCCCAAATCGATAAAACCGAACCGTTCGCGAACCCACCAAGGTATGTTACGGATGGATGCGGATTATATTAATATTCGAGTTTTGGCAAATTCAGTTCGGGTTCGATCCGCTCAATCCCCAGTTGAATCAACCCAATCATACCTCATTCACAGACGGGTGCGGGTGAAGAATAAGACAATTCACGATGAGTGGATCAGTTTGGAAACCAACCCGATCCGCCCAAAATCGTTTCATGAACAGGCCTAGTTAGGATACGTTAGAGTAAACATTTTTTAAGGAAAAATACTAAATTATTAGAATAACACATGATCACAAGAATGGCCACTTTTTCTTATGCAAAGACTGCATACAAGTTTACTTGGTTACTCTAAATTGTTGAAATTTAAGTTCATACTCTACTTCCAATACTAATAGATAGACGATATTTTTAATTTTTTTATCATACTTTCTCGTTCTCTCTAAGAACTAAGTATAGCGTTACAAATCTATGCTTTCTTTGCCACTAACAATTTATTTTAGTGTTGTGCAAGATGTGCCACAATCTTAATCTCATAGAGGTTTAGATATGGGACCTTGTATCCAAAAAGTATCTGAGACTTCACAAACTCAGAAAATGAATTACTCCCTCTCTTTTTTAAGTGTGTTACTTCGTAAATCCAACTTATTAAAGAAACATCATCATTACTCCTTTCACATCAACTTTTATATCCACTGTAATTCACATTAATTATCCTCCACTTTTATCCATTAACTCTTTTCCCATCAATTTTTCAAAACGGCAAAATAATAATTGTATAAACTTTTACCCATGAACTTTTCAAAACACATTTATTAAGAAACAAGCTAAAATAGAATATTCAACCATTAAAAAGGGACGAATGGAGTTTATACTGTTGATACTTAATTTCGGGATATCATAGGAGTTTTGGAATCCGATAGAATATAATCCAGATACGTCTAAAGTATTCGTGCTTCGGAGATGTCAAGAATTTGCTTAGACATATTCGAGCTATGTTTGAGTACTGACCTTTTCATATTCGAGTTGTAGCTAAATAATTTTGATTGCAGACGACCTCTTCGAGTTGTTGCTAAATAATTTTGATTGTAGACGACCTCTGAGAAACATAAAGTTGGGTTCGAATAAAATTGATTTTCCATGAGTAAAGGGGAATGAAAATTTTGTGACGAATATGAAGACTTGGCTTGGGATATGACAAAAATTACACATACACTTTTGTCTGATGCAATAAAAATTACAAAGACTAAACTTCCGAGGGCAGCGGTTCCTTTTGATGGGTCAACTTGTACCTCATAGAGGATGATCTTGACATATGTACTTAAAGATATTGTGTTATATATTTTACATTATGCCTTAAAAGATGCTGCGTTATTGAACAATTGATTGAACACAAAGATCGTACACAAACACTTCACTACACTATTTTCTCTCTCTCTCTCTCTCTCTCTGAAATCTAATACACACACGTACTTGTACTACACAAAGAACAGACACAACCACACATTGCAACTCTATAATACACCTTCCGAACCACCAGACTTGACTCTGTGAAGCTCTCAAGTCTTCTGACCCCACATATACATAAAACAAACCATTCCCGACACATTGCAAGATTAATTTCTAACAGGAACATCATAGGCAAGCACCCCGACACATTGCAAGAAATAAATTAGAATGTCTGGATCAAAAATGTCAAGCGGAAGAATTAAAAATGGAAAGCAAGCACCCCGGCAGCTCTTAGAAAAAAAATTAGCTGGTTGGTTTCAGTCAAATCTGTAAGTAATTAGTACTTACTTATATCAACAATGTCAAGAAAATCTACTACCATTCATCTTTAATCAGTGATACGGTAGTTGAGTTGTTTGTGTCAATTAATTTTAGCGCACTGTATTTTGAATACCACGACTGTACTAGTACACTCCACATAATTTTGAAAAAAGGGGAAAAAAGATTGTATGAAAATTTTGGTTAACTTTTCATACAATTTTCCATGTTGTTCCAAACACTGTTATTAGGCATTTACCCGAGTACCAAACTACCAATGTTGCAAGCAGGGGCAGACCTGGGGGGTGCTAGGGGGGTTTTGGCTCCTGCAAACCCCCAAGGTTCTTACTACTAGTAGTATATTTTCAGTACATTTTCAGTTTTTCTGTATATTTGCTATGGAGTGGTCCCCCCGCAGTACCAATCCTGCGTCCGCCACTGGTTGCAAGCTGGTGAATTTCACCAGATGTTGCAAGCTGAACAGCCTTTCAAAATGCTCCATTCTTTGCATAATGAGCAATATAGTAGAAGATTAATGCTGGAAGCGGTAAGTTGGTGGCAATTTAGAACAGACTTGCACTTCCTGATAAACTTTTTCATTAAATATGGTCGTGGGATTACTTTCCCCAGCTCAAAGAGTAAAGATAAACTGAGGCAATAGAGGAATCAAGAATTCATGCAATGTGGAGTTGTGATGAAATAAAATGCAACGCTCCGCCCGACCCAATAACTTGTATGAGCCTAACCATATAGTCCAAAATGCTTAAGCTCATATTACGAGTTACTTACATGGTTCGTTATATGCCCAAGATTGCCTATTTTGACTTCTGATGTGGTATGAGGTGTTACAAACTTCCACCTGGTACGAGGTTTTACAAACTCCCACCTTTATACCCTCGAGTCTTTTTGAGGTTGAGCACTAAAGTCACCACGGTTTTACCCGAGTCTTTTCTCTAGTAGCCAAAATTACCACAGTTTCACTTGAATCTTTTATCTAGCCTGAGCCCACACGGTCTTTTACACAGACTACTCTGATACGACCTGTAACACCCATATAAATCATTGGCCCAGTACCTTGTTGAAGCCTAACCATATTGCCCAAATGCTTAAGCCCAAACTACTAATACTTAGTAACTTACATGATTCCTTGTATACCTAGAATCACCTATGTAGACTTCCAATGCGGGACGAGGTGTTACAAACTTTCCAATTTTATGCCCTCGCGTCCACGTAAGGTTGACCACTTAAGTCACGAGGGCTTATGCGGGCATTTTGCCTAGTGGTTAGAGTAGCCTACATGCACAAGCATAATTGTTCTGGACTTTACTACAGACTCACGGTACCGGACAAGCTACTAAACTTTTTTTAGCCCAAAAAGCTCGTGTACACGAGTTGTTCTGTTGCTTATAGACCACTAGCCCAGTTATTTGTTGGAGCTTAACCACATAACCTAAAATACTTAAGCCCACAGTACTAATAGTAGCTTACATAGTTTACGATGCCTTAAATCACTCATGTAGACTTCCGAGGGGGCGGAGTATTACAGAAAAACACAAAACAAAAGAAGACTTTCTGACATTGCTTGGATTGAAGATTTGTTAAGGGATTTTGTTGATGAAAAGAAGATGTTATGGATTTGGCTTCACAAATTCAAGGTGCGTTCCACTCGCAGCCCAAGACAAGTCTAAGGCCTTAATCCCAAGTCATCTTTGCATCAGACAATTGTGCAACTTACCCATGCTATGGTGCACTGATAACAATGACGGGAGGAATCCAAGGGCGAACCTGTGTGCAAGAATGTGGTGCCAACTGCCATGGCACCGGGTAGCTATCAGATAACATGAACCATACATGTATATTTCATACATAGACTAGTCTACCTTGTGATGGGACTCACAAACGTTGTCTTGATTTGATTTTTCCATTGGAAAGAAATTAGAATTTCCGTAAATAGAGAAATATTGTAAAATGCAGCAGTCTTTGATTGACTTTGCATCAAAAGCTGATAGGGCAGACTGTAGGGGCTTCATGAATATGTTTTGTGTTTTAGTTTATGTCCTCTTTGCTTCCCTTTATTCTTGTAATAATTATTATTTTTATTTTGTTTTATGTCTCTGATGGTTGATTTCTCGCAAATGTTTATGGTCTAGGATATGATTGTTGGGGGTTGGCACTGGAGGCTCCACATGGGGCTATGGGTTGTCAATTGACCACCCAAAAAGTTTTTTTTGTTTAAAATACATGTAATATTTTTAGCTTTCTTTCTGTTTAGACCTTTTTGAACACCCAACTTAAAAATATTTGAACATCCTAGGCATAAATATTTGAACACTAACCCAAAAAATGGTAATTGATATTCACACCCCCGAAATTGATAGCCACACCCCCTTTCTTGTCTTTTAGTGAAGATTTTACACTTAAAAACTTTACTAAAAGACAAGAAAAGGGGTGTGGCTATCAATTTGGGGGTGTAGAAATCACTCCCCCAAAAAATTTGAACTAGCCCAAAAAAATCAATCCACAAACCAATCGAATGTAAACAACCAAATTAAAAGTCATAGGCGACTCCATAGCTTATCATAGATGTCAATTGAACAACCTACACTCTTTTATATTTTATATTACACGTAATAATTTTATCTCGTGTTTGTCTGAACACTTAGTCCTACACTTTGAACATCCATCAATCCAAAAATTCACAATTTAACACATTGTATAAGCTCAAACTAAAGCACACACTCTTAATGATAAAAAAAAAAAAATAGAGACAAAAAAGTATCTATTGGTATCGACATTGTGGTCTTCCTTTTCTCTGAACAACAATCAACTTTATATCTCCAAAAATAAGAGCGATTTAATTTGCCAAACAAAAAAAAAACTAATATTCTTATGCGTCGATTTTCTACAATTTTCTACAACAAAAACTAATATTCTTATGCGTCGATTTAATTTTGCTTGGCCTAAAATATAGAATTCGCCGAGAAAACATGCAATTGTGACATCTTACGTATTTTCATATTATTTGGTTGCATTATTCACACCAATATACTCCTTAAAAATTTGTGTATGTATGACTAGTTAATAGACCTAGTAGAATTAAGATCATTTTTTAACACTCTGTTCAAAATTTCTGGAACCGCCACTGGGGGTTGGGGTGCCAAACCTTGTTGGTACGGTTCGGATGTGTTTGTCTCTGGTAGGGCTGCTCAAAAAAACCGGTGAACCGTGAATCCGGTCCGGACCGAACCGATCTGTACGTTTTGGATTTTAACCGTGGATTAATAATCCGGACACGGATTCAAAAAATAAAAAACCGTGACTCGCGGTCCGGACACGGATTTTGATTTTGAAACCGTGGATTAACCAATCAGGACCGTCAGATTTTTATTATATGTAATTTTTTTAAAAATAAATATATATGTAGTTTTTTGTATTGGACTTTGATGTAACTACTGAAGTATTTGTATTCCACTCAACTAAACTGTCTTTGTTTGTGAACTAGAACTATCTACGTACTAGGATAAGTTTGTAATCTTGATTGGCTTCTATTTCTATTAATGCCTTTGTTTGTGAATTGGAACTATCAACGTACTAGTATAAGTTTGTAGTCCTGATTGGTTTCTCTTTCTGCTAGTGCATCTGCTACTTGATTTTCTTCATGTAGGGTATGAACAGGGGCAAAATTTGAAATTGAGTTGATATATATATTTTTTTAGAATAAGTTGAAAATCCGTGGACAAATCCGGAACCGATCCGTGACTCGCGGATCGGGTTGGAACCAAACCATGAGACTTTTGGATCGGACATGGATTTTATTTTCAAAAATCGCGACTCGCGGATTAGGATTGGATTCATGCCAATCTGGACCAATCCGGACCGTGAGCACCCCTAGTCTCTGGTGTAAAAGTGACAAGTAACCGCGAAGGCCTGAACGTAAACATTAAGGCCTAAGCGGTCCTAATGCGGGCATGCCAATACTGGATTGCAGTCCAATTGTTGAGATAGGTCTCGTGCCTTCTCCTGACTTCGTATCAAATGCGATTGGTGTGATCCAAAGAGCAGAATCACACAGGTTCGTTGTGCCTTATCGAAAAAGACTTATATTTTCCCAAACGATTTTGAAAAATGAGTGTAATGAGATAAAATAAAATTAAACTTTATTAATGATGATCAATAAAGCTTGGGTACAAGGGAATATAAAGGGGAAAATTGCTCTAAAATGGAAGTAGGGGCAACTATTTGCAAAGACATGGTGTATTTTTCCGGAAATTGCTCCCAACATGAAAAGGAAAATTTTAATTGCACATACATGGTACCAATTTTTGTGTGGACCAAAATACCCTTGTCTAAAAAAACTCCCCTAAACCAACCCCCTCACTCTTCCTCCTCTTACGCCTGTGTTGCACCGTTCCTACATCTGTCTTGCACCATTCATGGAATGTGGTTGCACTCTTCAAACTATTAATTGCACCCGAGTTGGTCCAAACAGAGTTGCAGTGTGTTGTCAAGTCACACTTTCTGGAAATATATTCTTCTCCTTGCACCGTTCCTACGTCTGTGTTGCATCATTCATGGAATGTGGTTGCACTCTTCAAAAAATTAATTACACCCGAGTTGGTCCAAACGGAATTGCAGTGTGTTGTCAGGTCACACTTTTTGAAAATATATTCTTCTTCTTGCACCGTTCCTACATCTGTGTTGCACCATTCATGGAATGTGGTTGCACTCTTCAAAAAATTAATTGCACCCGAGTTGGTCCAAACGGGGTTGCAATGTGTTAAGTCACACTTTCTGGAAATATATTATTCTCCTTGCACCGTTCTTACGTCTATGTTGCACTATTCATGGAATGTGGTTGCACTCTTCAAAAAATTAATTGCACCCGAGTTGGTCCCTAAGAATTAAAAGAAAATGCAACTTCTTTGAGACATTTAACCAAGCACCTTGTATGCGTGATAAGTTTCACAGTTGCCACTACTAATTCTGGCTTCATGAACGTTTTCCTTATACATATGAACACATTCATGCATATGTTCTGCTATTTCTTAATAAAGACATGTTCAAAATCAAAGATATGGGTACATGTTCTGCTACTGATAAGTCTATTGACCCCTGATTTTCTCCTTCTTCCAGATTTATGCTTAACTTCTATAAGTCACAACACCACTAATTATTTAACACTCAACATCTTAAGTACGTGCTTTTAAGGAAAAGAAGAATAAACACCACAAAGAAAAATTCTCAAACAAGCACCATCAATTGGCAGGTCATTATTTGAATCGTTCGCCAAAAGAATATCATCCAGATCCTTTCTGCTGCAGAAGAAGCGATCAACCCATAACAACCCTCCTGGCCTCAAAATACGGTCCAATCGAATAAGATAATATCCATCAATTGTAAGTCAATCCAGCCATCCATAAACCCCGATGTATAAGGAAACCGTTCATGAAGCCACACAGAGAGAGAGAGAGGGTAGGGTTTGTTTTGAGAACAAAATTCCAGTGGTGGAAATTTTGTCTCTCATTCCATGTCTTTGTAATTATTTTTCTTTTACCATGTATCTCTAATTTGGGAAAAGTACACCAAGTATTGGCAATTATTTGCCCCTAGTTCCATTTTACAGCAATTTCCCCAATATAAAGACGAGTGCTAGTCTAGGCTAGACAGACGTTGAATAAAGCAAAGAAAACAATAAAGTCCACGTAAGTGGGAAGATAAAAACTCTGAGAAGAGTGGTTTATAAGCATGAGCTTGATGGTTGAAGAACCCTTAATCCTTCTTCAAATCTTGTACTTTTAGGCCATGGGTTCCACTGTTTTGGCGCTTTAATTCTGAGAAGAGTGGTTTTGCAGACGTTTAGGCCTTAGTCATCCATTGCTAGGCCTATTAAACCCAATTTATCCTTCTTGGCCATGAATTATGGCCTCTGACTAAATTTGCCAAATTTGGGTGTTAACAGAATGGCTTCTCTTTGGTACGGTTAGGATGGCATCCTATCAATGTTTCTGCAACACTTAAAAAACATACTTGGACTTTTGGATGAACTTTTTCATTGAATTTCGTTATGGGATTTATTACCCCTGCTCAAGAGGGATGACACACTGAGGCAAGAGAAGAAAAAAGAATTCATGCAATGTGGATTTGTGATTGAAGAAAAACCCGAAAAAGAAAAAGTTGTAGACTGTACTTGGATTATGGAGGGAATTGTTGATGGAAAAGAAGATAGTTATGGATTTGCCTTCACAAATTCAATCAACGTTCCACCCTGAGCCCAAAAGGAGCCGTTATTTTCACATGGAAATCTATGGCCATAATCCCAAGTCAAGTCTTTGCATCAGACATTTTTGCAACTTACCTATACTATGGCGCACTGATAACAATGACAGGAGGAATCCAATGACGGACCTGGCACCAGGTAGCTATCAGATAACATGAACCCTACATGTATATTTCATACTTAGACTAGTCTACCTTGGGATGGGACCAACAAACGTCGTCTTGATTTGATTTTTTCGCCGGGAAGATATTAGTATTTCTGTAAATAGAGCAATATGGTGCACTGATGAGAATGATGGGAGGAATCCTACATGAACCCTACATGTATATTTCATACTTAGAGCAATATGATTTGATATTAGTATTTCTGTACAGGCGAGTGGCGGACATGGTGTCCTATGTAGACTTCCAATGCGGGACAAGGTGTTACAAACTTCCCAACTTTATACCCTCGCGTCCTCGTAAGGTTCAACACCTACCACGGCTTACCCGGGTCTTTCCCTAGTGGTCAGAGTCACCTACACACAGGCATAATTGTCCTAGACTTTACCTCACTCACCGTAACAGACGGTCTACTAAACTTTTTTGAGCCCAAAAAGGTCGTGTACGTGTGTTTCTCTGCCCCTCATAGACCACTGGCCCGGTTATTTGTTGGAGCCTAACCACATAACCTAAAATTCTTAAGCCCACAATACTAGTATTAGCTTTACACAGTTTACTATATAACCAAAAAATCACCCACGTAGACTTCCGGGGGGCGGAGAGTTATAGAAAAACACAAAATAAAAAATAAAAAATAAAAAAAGACTTTCAGATAGTGCTTGGATTGAAGATTTGTTAAGGGATTTTCTGTTGAAAAAGAAAATGTTACGGATGTGCCTCCGCAAATTCAAGGTGCGTTCCACACGCAGCCCAAGTCAAGTCTATGGCCTTAATCCCAAGTTAAGTCTTTGCATCAGACTTTTGTGCAACTTACCCATGCTATGGTGCACTGATGAGAATGATGGGAGGAATCCAAGGACAGAAAGACGGACCAGTGTGCAAGAATGTGGTGCCAACGGCCATGGGCCCATACAGTTCAAAACAAACGGCTATGGCCCATACATGCATATTTCATACATAGACTAGTCTACCTTGTGATGGGACCCACAAACGTCGTCTTGATTTGATTTTTTCTTCGTGACGAAATTAGTATTTCCGTAAATAGAGCAATATGGTGATATGCAGAAGTCTGTGATTGGGTTTGCATCAAAAGCTGAATGTGTTTTGTGTTTTAGTTCATGTCCTCTTTGCTTCCCTTTATTCTTGTAATACCTTTTTCTTTTTCTTTTTTATGCCTCTAATGGTTGATTTCTTGAGAATGTTGGGAAGTTGGAGATAAACCTTGTACTTATCTTCTAGTATTACTCAGCCATTTGTCTTTTAAATACTTCAAGGTATAAATTCATTACAAAAACCAAGTTAGGCCAAGATGGATTAATTACTAATCCGAATTTAACTGGGCCTAATAACACGGCCCAATCATAATTAGCAGACGTTTAGTCATCCATTGCTAGGCCTATTAAACCCCATTTATCCTTCTTGGCCAAGAATTATGGCCTCTGTTGGCTGTTAATAAAATGGTTTCTCTTTGGTACGGTTGGGATGGCATCCTTTCAATGTTTCTGCAACACTTAAAAAACATACTTGGACTATTGGATGAACTTTTTCATTGAATTTAGTTGTAGGATTTATTTTCCCTGCTCAAGAGGGATGAGACACTGAGGCAAGAGAGGAAATAAGAATTCATCCAATATGGATTTGTGATTGAAGAAAAACCTGAAAAAGAAAAATGTATTAGACTCTACTTGGATTATGGAGGGAATTGTTGATGAAAAAGAAGATAGTTATGGATTCGCCTTCACAAATTCAATGAGCGTTCCATCCTGAGCCCAAAAGGAGCCGTTATTTTCACATGGATATCTATGGCCATAATCCCAAGTCAAGTCTTTGCATCAGACATTTTTGCAACTTACCTATACTATTGTGCACTGATAACAATGACGGGAGGAATCCTTATCCAATGATGGACCTGTGTGCAAGACTGTGGTGCCGCCAACGGCCCTGGCACCAGGTAGCTATCAGATAACATGAACCCTACATGTATATTTCATACCTAGACTAGTCTATCTTGGGATGGGACCAACAAACGTCGTCTTGATTTGATTTTTTCATCGGGAAGATATTTGTATTTCTGTAAATAGAGCAATATTGTACTATAATTTAGCTTTAGTTAGTGTTGAAAGCAATAGAACTGAACACCGTCTCACTAAAGTTCAGACTTGCATTCACAGGAAAAGTCGAAATTCCAGAAGTAGTACCTTGGCATTTAGTCCGCACGACCAAAAGTTCAGAGGCGTCAAAACAGTTAGAATTTTTTCACCTCAAAATTTATAATATACTAGTACATTTTATTAGAGACCTGTCTTATAATTGAATGTGTCATGTGTGACTTGTACTTTTGAATGAAAATAAGATTATTTCAGATAAAATGACCTTACTCTTGTGAAAAGGAACTCATCCCACAACAATTGCTAAATCCTTAATTACTCTCTTTTTCACTCTGCTATTTTGTGCAATCCAATCGAGAGACTTCACCAATCATGAAACGTAGCAATGACAAACAGTGAAATCTATGGACTATTTTGAAGCCGTATTTAGCCATAGAAACTTGCACGAAGAGAGACTAATGTGGCTTTAGGACATCCGTGCCTAAATTTAGTTATCACAAAGAGAAAGGAAGCATGGGCGGAGCCATGTAGATACAAGTGGGGTCACTTGACCCCACTAACTTTGATTTCTTATAAGAATATTTGATAGTTAGTAATCGAATTTTGTTATTTTGACCCCACAAAAAACTATAAATTGCCCAAATTCGCTTCAAATGAATAGCATTTTCTTCCTTTTGAGAGTTGATAGTATTACGTATGAGATTATTATGTAATGTTTCGAAATATTATAAGTCTTTGGGACCAATTATAAAGCAAACTTAGTTTTATTAGTGTATATCTACTATAGAATTAACCTCTTAATTTAATTATGTTTTGGATTAGTAAATAGATAAAATATCATACACACAGATCAAATGTTGGCCCCACTAACTAAAATTTTTGGGCTCAGCCTCAGAAGGAAGTCCCAATACGTATGTTGTGAGTGCCTTGAATTTTATTCATATCATCCGGACGGAGTCATGACCATCCAGACGAGAATCGCTGATCCAAGAAGGAAGCTCGCCATACTTTCCGTCTGGATTTCACGACCGGACGGTCGGGCACGAAAAAAGTGTAGATACAATTTCAAGTATGGAAATGCTAATAATGCTAAGAAAGATTAATGTTCTAGTCTATTCTATATCTATTAGTAAATGCTAGTGGGATTTCTTAGTATGTATAAGGGACAATGACTTAAAGTCAAGTCTTTCTAATTTGGCACGAAGTGCTCTATTTATATTCCTTCCCCTTAACACGGCAAAAAGCAATTGCTCTATAACAATCAAATGCAAGTTCATCTCAGCAAAATCAGCGCCACTTTACTTGACAAAAAGTTGGAGTCTTAGATGTCAAAGAGAAAGGATGGCCAAATATGACCATAGAAAGATAAGCAAATCACTGATGACAATTTATGACTATGCCCTTAACGGTTAGGATTAGGAGTGCCTAGCAAGTCAATGAGTCCATCCAATCCGCTCAAATCGATCAAACCGAACCATTTGCAAACCCTCCCAAGGTATGTTACGGATGGATGCGGATCATAATATTCTAGTTTTGGTGGATTCAGTTCGGGTTCGATCCACCCAATCCCCAACCGAACTGACCCAATCATCCCTCACTCACGGACGGGTGCGGATGGAGAATACAACAATTCACAATGTGCTAGCTAACTAAGTTCTTGGCGCATAAAATAGGGCCCCACATGTGCTTAGGTTTAAACTTTAGCAAACATTTTTTCGGTAGTGCACTAGAGATGCTCTTATTAAAGAAACATTGCCATTACTCCTTTCACATCAACTTTTATCTCAAATTTATACATTTCACATCAATTTTTACTTCTATTTTCCAAAATTATCCTCCACTTTTATCTATCAACTCTTTTCCATTAACTTTTCAAAATGACAAAACAATAATTGCGCAAACTTTTACCCATGAATTTTTCAAAACACACACATATTAAGAAACAGGTTAAAATAGAATACTCAACCATTAAAAAGGGACGGTGGGAGTTTATACTATTGATACTTAATTTCGGGATATCATAGGAGTTTTGGAATTTGATAGAATACAATACAAATACGTCTAAAATATTTGTGCTTCGGAGATGTCAGGAATTTGCTTAGACATATTCGAGGTGTATAATTGAGTACTAACCTTTTCATTCCCCCCCGATTGCACGAAATCTCGGGAAAGACGTAGTCTAAAAGGAACCGTTGCTCTCGGAAGTTTAGTCATTATAATTTTTATTGCATCAGACGCAAGTGTATGTGTAATTTTTGTCGTATCCCAAACCAAGTCTTCATATTCGCCACGAATTTTCATTACCCTTCACTCATGGAAAATCAATTTTATTGGAACCCAACCTTATGTTTCTCAGAGGTTGTCTGCAAGCAAAATTATTTAGCTACATTTGGTAAATTTGATGGGTCAATTAATCAAACAGAACTTGTACATCATAGAGGATGATCTTGCTATTACGTACTGCCTCTATAAATACATCTCCATTTCACTTAAAAGCTCTTCATTCCCACAACCCCACAACTGCCTTTCATAGCTTCTTTGGACCAAACCAAGAATGACACTACTTCCTAACCTGATCGTTTCATTCCAATGCTTTTTTGTCTTCTTCGTCATTCCGTTCGGTCCCCCTGCTTTTTCTTCTTCTGCAACTGGAAAAGAAGTTGGAGAAGGAATGCAAGCAGCGGCCCTCTTGACGTGGAAAGCTAGCCTTGACAACCAAAGCCAATCTATCTTGTCATCATGGGTTGTCGGAAGCGACCACTGCAATTGGATTGGTATTGGTTGCAACAAGGCTGGCGGAGTCATCACTCGTATTGATCTCAAGAGTTATGGTTTAAGAGGTACACTTTCAAATATGAATTTCTCATCCTTCCCTCATATTCTCAGCTTTGATCTTCAAAACAATTCGCTTTATGGGACCATCCCTTCCCGCATTTGTAGCCTTTCGAGACTCACCCATCTTAGCTTGTCTGCCAACCGTCTCTCTGGCTCAATTCCACTTGGAATAGGCCAATTGTCTTATCTAAAGACCTTGGAGTTGCACCAAAATAAAATAGCTGGCTCAATCCCCCGGGAAATAGAATTGCTCATTTCTCTTATTGAGCTCACTTTGTATTCGAACAATCTCACTGGTTCAATTCCTGCATCTATAGGGAATTTGTCAAACTTAACTACTCTTGATCTTTCAAACAATCATCTCTCTGGATCAATCCCTGAAGAAGTTGGGAAGCTAAGGTCTCTCATTGATCTTGACCTCTCAATGAACAACCTCATGGGGACAATCCCGGTGTCCATAGGGAACTTGGTTGACTTAACCACACTTTACCTATACCAAAATCATCTCTATGGGTCAATACCTAAAGAAGTTGGGATGCTAAGGTCCCTCACTGATCTCGAACTTGATACCAACAATCTAACGGGTTCAATCCCTACTTCTATTGGGAACTTGACAAACTTAACCACTTTGCAACTTTACAGAAATCATCTTTCTGGGTCAATCCCAAAAGAAGTAGGGATGTTAAGGTGCCTTACTGATCTCAACCTCACAAAGAACAATCTCATTGGTTCAATCCCTACTTCTATAGGGAACTTAGGCAGATTAACCAATCTTTACCTTCTCGGTAATAATCTCTTCGGGCCAATCCCTGAAGAAATTGGGATGCTAAGGTCCCTCACTGATCTCAAACTCAGTACGAACAGTTTCACAGGGACAATCCCAGCTTCTATAGGGAACTTGGTCAATTTAACCATTCTTCACCTTGGAAATAATAATCTGCACGGGCCAATCCCTGAAGAAATTGCGATGCTAAGGTCCCTCACTGAGCTCAAACTTGGAAAGAATAGTTTCACTGGGACGATCCCGGCTTCCATAGGGAACTTGGTTGATTTAACCATTCTTCGCCTTGGCAATAATAATCTCTCTGGGCCAATCCCTGAAGAAATTGGGAGGCTAAGGTCCCTCACTATTCTCGTCCTCACTACAAACAGTCTCACAGGGACAATCCCGGCTTCTATAGGGAACTTGGTCAACTTAACCACACTTTACCTCTATGAAAATCATCTCTCCGGGCCAATACCTGAAGAAATTGGGATGCTAAGGTCCCTCACTAATCTCGAAATCTGTACAAACAGTCTCACAGGGACAATCCCGGCTTCTATAGGGAACTTGGTCAACTTAATCGATCTTAACATTAGAAAAAATCATCTCTCCGGGCCAATCCCTGAAGAAATTGGGATGCTAAGGTCCCTTACTAAACTCGACCTCAGAATGAACAGTCTCACAGGGACAATCCCAGCTTCTATAGGGAACTTGGTCAACTTAACCTTTCTTCGCATTGCAGAAAATAATCTGTCTGGATCAATCCCTGAAGAAATTGGAAAGTTAAGGTCCCTCCTTGGTCTCACATTCTCCAATAATAATATTTCCGGAGGGATACCGCCATCATTGGCCAAGGCAACTCAACTATCTAGAATTGATCTCTCTTCAAATCATCTAGTTGGAGTGATTCCAAAGGAATTGGGCAGTTTGGTTTCCTTGTTTGACCTTCAATTGAATGATAACCGACTATCAGGTAACATTCCTCGAGAACTCGGTCGCCTTGCCAACTTAGAGACTCTCAATTTGGCCGCAAACAAACTAAGTGGCTCAATCCCTCGAGAGTTAGGGGATTGCTTGAAGCTATGGGACTTGACTTTGAGCAATAATAGACTTGGGGAAAACATGCCTTTGGAACTAGGTCGACTTCGTGTCCTTAAAAGTCTTGATTTGGGTGATAACTTGTTACATGGTGAAATACCACAGCAGATTGGAGCAATGCAAAGTTTAGAAATACTAAATCTCTCCCATAATGAGCTCTTTGGCTTCTTCCCACCTTCTTTTGATAATATGGTTACCCTTTCATCAGTTGATGTATCCTACAATCAACTAGAGGGTCCTCTTCCTCGTATAAGAGCCTTCCAAGAGGCTCCATTTGATTCACTCCGAGGTAATAAAGGTTTATGCGGTAATATTACTGGTTTGAAGGCCTGCCAACTTCATGGGGTTCCTCGACATAAGGAAAAGAAATTGGTGCTACTAATTGTACTTCCTATTTTTGGACTTCTACTTCTTTCCCTCATGGTTATCGGGCTTTTCTTGTATTGTCATAAGAAAAAGAAGAGCGCAACAAATGAGCCAAGAAAAGGAAATAGTCAAAATTTGTTTGCAATATGGAGCTATGATGGGAAAATGTTGTATGAAAACATCATTGAAGTGACTGAAAACTTTAGTGCTAAATATTGTGTTGGGGAAGGAAGATGTGGTACTGTATACAGAGCTGCCCTCCCAAATGATCAAGTAGTTGCTGTGAAGAAACTTCACTCTTCATCTGATGGCGGGTTGTTTGATCCAAAAGGCTTTACGAGTGAGATCAGGACATTAACAGAGATAAGGCACCGCCACATCGTAAAGCTTTACGGGTTTTGTTCACATCCAAAACACTCATTGTTGGTGTACGAGTTCTTACAAGGTGGAAGCTTGGGAAAGCTATTAGCCTCAAATGAAGAAGGCACAAAGTTTGATTGGAAAAAAAGAGTGGATGTTGTTAACAGTCTTGCAGATGCTCTGTCATATATGCACCACAATTGTTCACCTCCTATCATCCATCGCGACATATCGAGCAAAAATATTTTGTTTGATTCTGAGTACATGGCTCACATCTCTGATTTCGGGACGGCTAGATTTATGAAGCCGAACTCTTCTAATTGGACTTCATTTGCAGGAACCTTGGGATACACTGCTCCTGGTATATTTCTTTATTGCAATTTTCTTTTCTCCATTTTTAAGTCTTCAGTTCTCCCTTAACATGGTAATTTTAGCTTTTAACAATCAAGAATGTTGCAAAGTTTTAAACCGCTTTTGGTGTGCACTCAATGCATAAGACATTGAATTTCTCTTAGGGATAAAGGCTTGAAGTCTAAATGATAATGACCATTCATGACATTACTCATAATTGATAAGTCATTAATTAATAATCATTATGTATCATACTCTCTCATAATTTAGTGTGACTTATTATTCCCTCCGAAATCATGTACCTCTTTTAAGATATTTTTAGGGATGTTTTGGCAAATAATCTGAGCCAGATTAATTTTTGTCCGTATTCGATTTTTTTCACATTTGTTAGTGCGTTAATTTTTTATGAATTATTGATTTGTCTCGACAAGAGGAATCTAAAAAGTAAAAACCATTTGGATAATTTGTGTCTTTGTTTACAAGAATTTTAGTTTGGCTACCAATTGTTTTTTACTTTTTAGAGTCCTCTCATCAAGACAAACCAATAATCCAGAAAAAATCGATGCAAAACTCAAAAATGCAAAAAATAATTTGAATAAGGACAAAAACTAATGTGGCTCGGATTATTTTGCCGAAACAACCCTTAGTCTAGTCTGATTTAATGTTAGACAATTTTTGGCCTTTCTGACTAGCAAAAAGCAAAAATTCCTCCTGCATGAGTTAAGTACTTTCCTAGATTACACAGAACTGGGTATACTTTGCGACATAGCCAATTCCTGAAATGTAGCGTGAGGCCGTGAACATGCTTCTCCCCTTCCATGAAACCTTGTTCTTAGTTGATTATTTTCTTCTCGTCATTTTTTTGGGCAGAACTTGCATATACAATGGAAGTGAATGAGAAATGCGACGTTTACAGTTTTGGGGTGCTAACACTGGAAGTGATTATGGGGGAGCATCCGGGTGATCTCATCTCGTCCCTATCATTATCTTCTTCTTCATCGTCGTCATTGTCATCATCAACTGGGCATGGGATTCTATTAAAGGATGTGTTGGACCAACGTCTCCCGCCTCCTCCAAATCATGTGGCAGCACAAGTTGTGGTTGCTGCAAAAGTTGCATTTGCATGTTTGAATGCTAGACCGCTCTCTCGACCAACCATGGAACAAGTTGCAAGGAAGTTATCAAAGCCAAAGCCATCATTGCCAAACCAGTTTGACCTGATCACATTAGGGGAACTCCTTGATACCAACTCCTTCACTTGTTGAGTTTACTTGGACTTCAGCTCTTTTGGCTTTTATTTAACCCCCAATTTATTACTGCCATTGTTCAATTTCATCCTTATTTTGTCTGCTTTCTGCACTGTTTTGTGCTGTGTGTAAAATAGAGTTTCATCCCAAAAATAAATGCCATGGAGAAGAGAAGAAATCCAACTTCTATGTGCATCAAGTATCTACTATTACATTGAAATACTAGACGAGTCTTTTGGGGTGCAATTTCAAATGAATAAAATAAAGGGTGATACATTTTTTCAGCCCTATACAATAGACCGACATACCAAAAAACTACAGTGTCGGAGTTCGAACTGAAGAAGTCTCTTAATTAGCATCACTCTAACCTCAAAATACCCTTCCATCTACTATTTTACCAAACAAAGAAAAGAAATATGGACACTAAAGAAACATAGTAGAATGGCTGGATCGAAGTATTAACATTGACAACCAAAACACCCCGGCAGCTCTCAGAAAGCTTAGCTTCCCTTTCTTCTTTTTCTTTTTGTTTTTCTTTTTATGTGGAAGTTGCGTGGCTGCATTTATTTCCATAGGTTGGTTTCACTCATCTCTTCTTTAGTTATCACATCAGTAATATAAAGAAAATCCACTACCAATCATTTTAATTACTGATTCAGTAGTGATTCTATATGCATGTTTTTCGACATGAATTCAAGACGCCGACATGATTCCAACGGATGTGGAAGTTGAGTTGTTTGTGTAATTTAATATCAACAGGCCGTATTTTGAATTCCACGATGTCATTACCACACTCCACACAACTTTCAAAAAAAGCGGAAAAAATATCAGAAGGAATTTTTTCGTTGTATACGCTTTTCCATCATGATGTTCCGAAAACAGCTATTAGGTCTGACCCAATTACCAATGTAAGCATACGAATAATAAATATTTCCATATAGAAATGGCAAAATCTGCTGATATAAGCACAAGGAAACAAGCCGCTAGCTATACTATCTCGTCCAGTATGGAATCCTGTTAATACGGTGACCTCTAACACTGACAAAGATAAACTTCTGTTGTGGATTTCGAGTTCCTTGGCATTTTAATCATAGAATTGTACACCCAAAAAAGAATGTCGGACATTAGTTTATGGAAGTGCGTGGTGAGCTTCACTTGATAGATGTTGCAAGTTGAACAGCCTTTCAAGATGTTCCATCCTTGGCGTAATGAGAAACATACAAGACTAATGCCGGAAGGTGTAAATTGGTTGCGATGTTGAATAGACCTGCACTTTGCATAAAAAATTTCCTTGAATATAGATGTGGGATTTTGTTCCTGCTCAAGAGTAACTAGAAATTGAGGCAAGAGTGGAATCTAGAATTCACTCAATGGGGAGTTCTGAATCTTGATGGATGAGAAATACAAAATTAATTGTAAGGCTGTGCTTGGATTTACGATTCGGGGAGGAATTTACAGATGGAAATGTAGACTTGTCTTCCAATAGTTGACTTGTAGTTTTGATTGAAAATAAGATTATTAATTTCAAGTTAAATGACATAACTATTGTGAAAAGGTACTCATCCCGAAACAATGTCTGACACTGGAACGTGACCTTTGACGAACTATTCATGCTGTATAGGCCCTAACTTTTTCTCTTTATTTCCAGAGAACACATTTTTACCACAATATAGGACCCCAAAGAAACAAGTCTATTGTTCAGAGTTTCGAAGTTAAGAGCTCTTCCCTTCCATTCATGTCATGTTAGAATCCACAAGTGATTGAAAGCTTCAGATGTATGTAAAACTTACTGTCTATTGATAAGTTAAATGCTCCAGCATTAAAATTTGCTGAAAGAGGTGTTAAATTAATAACGAGGAAACAGGCACGAGAAGCTCTTAATACTTTTTGTTCTTTTGGACGCGGTATGTTTAGAGTTCATTTTTTCCATACGTAAGTTGCAGTCATAAGAAATTGTGCAAAGATCATTTCTTCAACGACAGAGCTCACCATAATCATTCGGCACTTCGCATACAAAACGATATATCTCAAATTTGTTTGCTTAAACTGATGAGTCTCAAACACAATATTTCTCCGATTGGTTTATTTATCTTCCTCTCAGATACTTTAGGTTAGTGTTGAATTAGAAAAAGAACAATACCAAGCTTGAGGAGTTCAATTATTCCTGACTCCACCCATTAATCAAGTTAATCATTTAGTATGAGAAGCTGCCTGCTTCAGTGAATTACATATCAATCTGCTTTGCTCATGTAAAATGATAATAGCTCTCCCTCATTTCCACCCTTTCTTTGTTCTGTTAATTTTTTTTCTTGCTTCTATTTTATTTTGGATTTTGGCAGAACTTGCTTGAACAATGGGAGTCAATGGAAAGTGCGACGTTTACCAATCTTAAGGTGCCATCCTCATCAGCGTCAACCGGACATGTACATGTGACCAATGTCTCCCACCACATTCAAGTGGAAGGCAACTTCTCAGTGTCATTGAAAAACCGTGCAACAAGTTGGTGATGTTGCCCATTTGGTTTTTGTTGAAATTATCATTTTATGTTTACCAAACGACCGTCAAATTAGATTTTTTTTTTAAATTAACCGGACTATAACCAAAAAATTGCATAATATAGTGATGAAGTCCTAGTCGATCCACAGGGAAATATGTGTGTCGGTTTCCAAAATTAACTTCTAATTTTGTTTGAGCAAAAGATGAATTTTTTTGGGTTTTTAAATACAAAATGCATAAATTGAAAGAACATGAAATGAAATGGAGGATCCCACCCTATCTTTGTAACAATAGTATTGCATAAGTTTAAGGTCTAAATCAATTCACTCCATTGTAATTTGTGGCAGCTACAAGCCCCACAAGTATTGTCAAGAGGATAAATATAATCATGAACCGGCATAGCCTATGTTTGGCTAGCACAGATGGTCTACGCTAAACTAACACTAAACTAGGGCCATAGACACACCCCGTCTTCTCGTAGCATAACCTATCTCAACCCTCTAATCATACTTTATGTGAAAACTATTGCATGGCATAGTGTTTGAAATCTCAAAACCAAACACCCGATCTTGAACACTCGAGAAAATCATTTGACAAGATGAAAGATATATAGCCATACAGTTAATTGAAGAAAGGAAAGAAACCAAAAATCAAATGCAATAACTGAAGTTACTTGGCCAGGTTTTCATCTACATTCCAAGAATAAAATGAAAGAACATTGTTACAGATTTGTGGAACAGAGGCAGAGCCTCTGCTCCTGGCGTGGAGCAATGCCTCCTTTCCTTCTCTTGGCCACCTACTGTCCGAATTCCTCCCCTCTGGAGCTTTGGAGGTTCTCCAACACCTTTTTAAGTCAAGTCCACCCACTGGACTAGTGGGAAAATGAGAGCCGCCGTCCACTAATTCATCCATTGGAGTAGCTTTGGCTCTGGCAAATAATTCATCGACTAATTCATCAAATAATTCTTTTCACTTTATGGCCATTTTTGAGACCCATACTTCTGGGACCTAAAATCACAAAAATATAATTAAAGACATAACAGAGTAATAATCAATGACATAACAAATATAAAATTTTTGCGAAAATTGCTTGGATCAAGCCCTTCCCGGTATTTTGTTTTGAAGATTTCCCGCGTGGACCCTTGAAAACACCTTCTGAACACATTGGACGGATCGGATCGTCAAAAAAATGCTCGGATCAAGGAGGTCCGGAAGTCCGGAGTCCGGAGGAGAAGGAGACCCTATATATATATATATATATATATATATATATATATAATTATATAATTGTAACATATTAAGGGATTGAGGACTAAATTAAAAGTTACATATATGGGGCGGTAGATAGTGGACCATTTTCAAAATTATGAGGTCCTCTGTTGCAATTACGGGATTGGGGATAAAACCCAATCCCCTAAATCACGCCAACTACCAGGTAATTTGGACTAAATTCAAAGCCCCAAAGAAGTGGAGCAAACTTTTAGTCTCTGTTGCATATATCCTTTTAGTCACGCCAATTTAGGAATTTGGGATCCATCCAAATCCCCTAAATTTTGCATTGTTCTACCTCCTTTAAACCGTAGAAGAAGATATCAATTGGCAGTACTTTTTCAGTCCCGAATAAATCGTTAATTAAAAACCTTCAACCATCGTGGACGAAACCTTCACCCATTGACAGTCCTTTTTGAAGTACTGTAAAATTCTTCGATCGAAAACCTTCACCCAACTGCCAGAAAACTTCCGGCGGTTCCAAATTGCTGATCGAAACATTCACCATCGCGGTCCAACGTCGTCGCTGACAGTCCTTTTTCCCGGTGAACAAGGCGTTGGCGACCTACTCCATAAATTCTCCGTCGACTTTCCGATTGGGTCCCATATTCGTCACCTTTCCGACCTGCTCAATTTGTCCGAAGAATTGAAAATAGGATACACTGGTGGGGTGTAATGGTACTACATCGTAAGTGTGTATTGAGGACTATATACCATGTTTTTTGTTTCTTGATGTAACCGTTGCAGCTATAGTATAAATTTTTGGCCGATTCTACGGTTACAATAGGCGACAATGTGATTTTTAGTCACTCTGTTACCCAATAGTTGACATGGTTAATGTCGCCCATAATTTTGTTTATGCATATTCTCGTACAGTTTCCTTGTTTTCTAGTTATGTTTGATCAATGGATTATGAGGTAGGGTGTGATATTGGTGTAGTATTAACCATGCATTATCCAATTGCGGTTTATTGTTTTGCCGTCTAGTCTCATTCATTTTTATCTTGGTTCATAATGGAAAATATACCATTGAATTGAATTTAAATGGTGGCTTTGATAAAAATTGGTCCAAAAAATAAGAAGTTATGGTTCATCATTCACTTTGAAAGTTGTTGAGATTTTACCATGATTATTAAAATTAGTGGTAAACAAGTCGAACAAGTTTTTCAAAAATGATAGGTACACACCCCTCTCAACCACTCCCCACCACACCCTCTCTCACATGTGTGGTGGGACCCATCCGGTGGGTCCCAGTGGGCCCCACCACACATGTGAGAGAGAGTGTGGTGGGGAGTGGTTGAGAGGGTGTGTACCTATCACTATTGCAAGTTTTTTACCATGGAGTCATGTAAAAAGTTGTTTGAATTAACATGTTACTGCTATGGAAACACATTTTACCATATTTTATTTGTTATTGGGTATTTAATTTTACCATAATCATTGAAAAAAGTTCTTTACCATGGTATTCAATATAACAAGTCCTACAAATTAAACCATGTTACTAATCTGGGAATCAGATTTTACCATTTTAATTGTTTAATTTTTACCACAATCATGAAAACATGATTTGAAAATATTTTTACCATGATTCAATGTAACAAGTCATATAAACTAATTATCCGCGTTATTGAAATTATGGTAAAAATAACCAATAACAAATAACCAAGTTCAATCTCATTCTTTATCGTCCAGTCTCATTCATTTTCATCTTTGTTCATACTAGAATTTATCAATGGATTTAAATGGTGGCTTTGATAAAAATTTGTCCAAAAAACAAGTTCTGGTTCATCATTCACTTTGAAAAATGCTGAGATTTTACATGATAATTAAAATTTGTAGTAAACAAGTTGAACAAGTTTTTTACCATGGAATCATGTGAAAAGTCGTTTGAATTAACCATGTTATTGCTATGGAAATGCATTTTACCATGTTTTATTGTTATTGGTTATTTTTACCATAATCAAATGAGTGTGGATTGAAATCATCCCCACTAATTTTGAATTCCCCCGCTAATCATTAGTTTCCGTATTTGTGGTAATCAAGGAATTAGTTGAAAATGGAAATCATATCGTCTCATTTTGAAATCCCTAATTATCCAAAATTAGGAAATCAGTTATACACGTAGGAACAAAATCATCCCCACATTTTCAAAACTCCCTAATTTCCAGCAATACAACATTATTTTGATTATGTATGTCATAACAAGGGCAAAACAGGTAAATCACATAAAAAGATGATGGAAACATAAGTATGAATAGTGATTGGGATTAAAACGTACAGAGCCCCTAAAAAAGGGATGATTATTTAATTACTTCTTTTCTTTTTATATAGGGTGGATTTGGTTTCTATCAAGTAACAGTGGACAATCCAACATACTTAAAATGCAGGAACAACTCTTACAGGTAAGGAATTTCTCTAGAAACCAAACTTGTGAAATAGCTCCAACAACTTATTTGGAATAGTTGTTGTGCATAATCCTTTTCCATTATCTTCACCAGTCAAGGCTGTCACGAGTAGCGGTTTTGGCAATTAACCGACCGACTGACCGACCTAAAAGTACTTTAGAAAATGACCAACTTGTATCAGGTAATATTTGAGGAAAAGAGATTGCAATTTATTTTTTGTATTTATTCCTGATTACCATAAGGTTGACCTGAGTCAATGCTAATTAATTGGATGTCTCACCACAACCCACCAGGCAAAAATAAATATGTTTTCTGAGTGGTGGATCAGTCCTCACTCCTCTATTGTTTAATTTATTACTATTAGTCAAGTGGCCAATTAAAGAGAAAAGTTCGTTAAATTTATCTGCTTTAGTCATTTTTAGACTTCTCTCGGTCCACTTTTCTTCTATTTAAAATTGAATAAGGAAAAAGGCTAACTGTAGCAGACGTCCTTAACACTCAAGTCAAGTCTTTGATCAGACACACTGAATTTCCACCCAATGGAATTTAAAAATAAAAAAAAGGAGTACAATTTTAACTCTCAGAGTAATTCTTTCATGCATTTGTGCTCAATTAGGTACCTAAATTAATTACAAAAGTACGTGTCCACATACTAAGACATTAATGTGTTTGACACTGTCCGATATACATGGATAACACAAAATAAAATAATGAGGGATTCACGTGCTACTCTGTTGAATTTTGTGAACGAAATCTGCACTTAGCATTCTTCGAAACATTCAGGGCTTTACAGCCGAACTCAACCTCGATCTAGCTCCAGTTTTTTTGCCCTTTTTTCCTCATCTCTATAATGTACTACTCATGATAAGTGATAAGCAAGAGTAATTGTGCAAAAGAAAAAAGAATGGTTGATTGGATATCAGTAGTCACATCATCAAATAAATTTGTTTACTGGTAGATATATACATATATAAGACGCCACATGTGATTTTGAGGATGGATCATTTACTCCGTTGAGAGATAAATATGATCCCGTAAATGAAACCAACGTCACCGTATTTCACTACGTACACCATTAAATTTACACAATAGATCATATTTTGAAACTCTCCAACGTGTGAGCAATGCATTCTAATCATAATCTAGCACTGGCTCGAAATTCATGTGGAGAGAGAAAGAGACGTGAGTAATGCCGTTGTAATAAATACCTCGAGGCCTTGAAGAACTGGCCGTGTTGGTTGCCCTATCACTATGCTGGTAAGTGGCATGGTGTTGGGAGGTATCACTCATTGTCTCAAACAGCTCCCATGCCGACTTCTCGTCCTTATTCATTAATGAGCTTCCACATGAGGCATCAACCATCATCCGATAATGGGAATTCAACCCATCGTAAAAACTCTGCACCATCTGCCACTGTGCAATTGGGTGATGCAGACACTTCCTAATGAGGTTACTATATCTCTCCCAAGCCTTATGAAGAGGCTCATTGTCAGCTTGTCGGAACGAAGTAATCTGTTTCCGATAATGGACTGTTTTGCCTATGGAGAAGTATTTTTTAAGGAACGCGTCCCTAAGTTGATCCCAGCTAGTGATCGAGTTCGCGGGTAAAGTACTGAGCCAATGTTTGGCACTCTCTTTTAGTGAAAATTGGAACAAGATTAACCTAAGCACCTCATTAGGAAAATTATGAATTTGAAGTGTGGAACTTATGGTTATGAACTCGTCAATATGTTGGTAGGGATCCTCATTAGTGTGCCCGTTAAAATTGGGCAACGCATGCAGTATGCTAGGTTTAATCTCATAGTGAGTTGCAGTGAACGGTGGCAACTGGATGCATGATGGTGTGGCATAGGACGATGGCAAAAAGTGTGTGTGAAGTGGGACAAGGGCCGCGTCAGCACCCCCTGGCGGGTCAGCACCATTTGGAACATCCCCATTGCAAGTAAATCAGTCTCACTCTTAACCCTACGTCTCTTTCCAATATCCAAATCGAGAGGGGCGAATTCGGGTTTCTGAGATCGACGACCAAACATACACAGGGACAAGTAACTAGAAGAAAAACAAGACTTACAGCGAGCAACAATATCGCTTTTATATCACGGCAACGCTGTTCACCGCTCGATCCTTCTTAATTGAACGCCTTGCTACCTGCTCCCTGAGTATCACTAGCAAACAAAAATAAAAAAAAGCCCTAAACTAAGAATTAAAATAAAAATTAATCGAAACTAAGCAACCGTGCAAATTGTCCCCGGCAATGGCGCCAAAATTTGACTGTGTCGTGCCGAGTCAAAATAAATTAATAAATAACCAGGAATTAACTTTTATTCCGGAGAATAGCGGTTAAGTTCGAGTGTCGATCCACGGAGACAAATTGGTTGAGTTGCGTTAATTTCAATTAGCTTCTAATTTAATTCGGTGAAAAGATGTTTGATTGGTTGTGAAATTGTTAAACTGAAGAGCGCAATAACTTAAACTGATTTAAATTGATGGAAATGGAGTCTAGGGTTTAGAATCCACTCCACCCTCGTAACCATGACTTTTGCATAGGTTAGGTTAATAATCGAATCACAAGGGATTATTGCTAGGGCTTGCAATCCCCATCGATAATCGTCAAGAAAATATTTGTGATTGTTAAAAGGCATATGCTATCCCACGGCACGGACCGTCTCACTGATACGGTGTCACGCCGCCCAACGGCACGATCCGTCTCACGAGCATAGCCTATCTCAGAACTCCAAACACAATCAGTGAAAACAATTACATGAACGGGTATTTCAAAATCGGTGTACAAATACACAACAGGTTGGAAGAATAAAACCACGATTCCATTAATTTTATGAAACCAAGTTCTGAACATATAATTTGATTCGATTAAAACCCTAACCTACACAAAATAAAAGGTTACTTGGCGTGGAGTTTCATCCTCCCCCTAGAAAGGTGGTTTAGCCGGCCATGGAAGAGATTGGAGCGCTTGAAGTTGAAGGAATTGCGAAGAACATCAAGAACTCTTGATTTCTCTCTCTAAAGTAGCCTCTCCACCCCCAGAACGTACATAGTAGGTCTCTATTTATAACAAACCCTAAAAATTACACAGAATCGTGTTTTGCCGACCTAACTTGTTTCGGACCGTCCGGACGGACTTAAGGGCCGTCCGGACTAAAATCATGTGGAAACTTTATATCCAACTCAAAACCAATTGGCAATGAGTGGAGAGGTCCCAGCATATATTAAGTGATCACCCATTCCACTCCTAAGCAATGTGGGACAACATTTCCTAACATCCCCCCTCACGTGCAACAGCATTTGAGGTCTGTCATGTGTGGCCACTTTTTGGGTCCTACCATCGTGCGGCCTTTTTTGCTGGTCTATCATCGTGGGGCGTGGATTGTATTTTTTTTTTGTTTTAATGTTGTGTGGAATGGGCCCCGCTCTGATACCATGTGAAGACTTTATATCCAACTCAAAACCAATTGACAATGAGTGGAGAGGTCCTAGGTCCCGGCATATATTAAGTGATCACCCATTCCACTCCTAAGCAATGTGGGACAACATTTCTTAACAGCTTTTCTGCGATGCTTAGCAGGTTCTGCAGGTGTTTCCTTGCACTTTTGACGATTCTAACACATCCAAATTGCATCTTTTTATGACCCACCCCCCTCCTAGGCCTGTAAACACCATACAACTATCAAAATTCTCCAAGTAACATAACAAACAAACTATTAAAGCGTAAATTAGAGGACCAAATAGGTGCTTTTCGGCATCTATCATGGGACAACATTTCTTAACATCCCCCCCCATGTGCAGCCGCATTTGAGGTCTGTCATAGAGCACTTTCTGTGGCCCATCAACAAATCGTGGGCGTGGATTGTGTTTTTTTTTTATAATGGGATGGAATGGGCCCCGCTATCGATACCATGATAAGTACTTTTTATATCCTCAAAGCCAATTGGCAATAGGCCCAAAGAGTGATCACCCATTTTTTTATAATGTGACAACATTTTTTTAACAGTGTTGAATCGGAAAAAGGA
>CM029271.1:35201098-35238614 GCA_016920895.1 Vaccinium myrtillus | reverse complement strand
AAGGACAACACCAAGGTTAAAGAGTTCAATTGTTGCTGACTCCACCCATTAATCAAGTTAATCATTTGGTATGAGAGGCTGCCTGCTTCAATGAATTACTTATCAATCAGCTTTGCTCATGTAAATCACCCATTTGGTATTCGTTGAAATTGTCATTTTATGTTTACCAAACGGCCGTCAAATTAGATTACTTATTTACATTAGCCGGACTGTAACTAAAGATTTGCATAATATAGTGATGAAGTCTTGAGTCAATCCACTGGGAAATAAGTGTGTCGGTTCCCAAAATTAACTTTTTATTTAGTTCAAGCGAAAGATGAATATTTTTTGGTTTTTAAATACGAAATAGCATGAAATGAAAGGGACGATGCGATAAAATAGAGAAGGTCCTGGAACTTCGATTCCACCCTGGCTTTGTAACAATAGTATTGCATAAGTTTAAGGTCTAAATCAATTCATTTCAGTGTAATCCATGGCAGCTACAAGCCCCACAAGTATCGTCAAGAGGATAAATATAATGTTGAACCGGCATGGCCCGTGTTGTGTACACTAAACTAGGGTCATAGGCACAACCCGTCTTCTCGTAGCATAAGCTATCTCAGCCCTCCAATCATACTTTATGGCAAAACTATTTGCATGGCGTAGTGTTTGAAATCACAAAACTAAACACCCGATCTTGAACACTCGAGAAAACCAGTTGACAAAATGAAAGATATGTAGCCATAGAATTAATTGAACAAGCGAGGAAACCAAAAATCAAATGCAATAACTGAAGTTACTTGGCCAGGTTTTCATCTACATTAATTCCAAGAATAAAATGAAAGAACATTATTACAGATTTGTGAAACAGAGGCAGAGCCTCTGCTCCTGGCGTGGAGCAATGCCTCCTTTCCTTGTCTTGGCCAGCTACTGCCCGATTCCTCCCCTCTGGAGCTTTGGAGTTGCTCCAGTCAAGTCCACCCACTGAACTAGTGGGATTAAATTAGACAAATTCATCCACTGAGTAGCTTGCCCGAATTCCTCCCCTCTGGAGCTTTGGAATTGCTCCAACACCTTTTTAAGTCAAGTCCACCCACTGAACTATTGGTGATCATTGTCTGATACCAATGACAAGACCAGCTATTGTCCCTTTCTTCCTACCCATGACTCACGAGTGAGCATGATTAATTTTTTTTTTTTTTTTTTAGGGTTTCAACCTAAAATTAATTGGCTATAGCTAGAGTGACTTTTAAATTATATTAACCAAGATTGGGTGGCTTAAAGAGATCCGGTCTCAGTGTTAACAAACACGTTGTACTGTAATAGATGAAAAGTGGACCGAGAGAAGTCTAAAAATGACTAAAGCAGACGAATTTAATGATCTTTTCTCTTTAATTGGCCACTTGAATAATAGTAATAAATTAAACACAGAGGAGTGAGGACTAATCCACCACTCAGAAAACATTTATTTTTGTGGTGGGTTATGGTGAGACATCCAATTAGCATTGACACATGTCCACCTTATGGTGATCACGATTTATTAAATTGGGTGATCTCTATCATATGGCCTAAGTGAATCAAGATCTTCTCACTTTTGGACCATCAAGTTGGTTTGTGAATGATCCAAGTTCATATCTTTTGGTCTAATACTAAAATTGTTAAGTCTTTGCTTATGTGTCGATAATGATCTTGGGACACATAATACTTAATTCGATGTCACTCTAAGTGTTTAATAGACTTGTAAACACATAATACTCCACTATCGAAGAGGATTGTCTTTCTTCTTCTTTTTTTCTGATCATCATTGAAGAGGATTGTCTGATACACTTTTCTTCCACCTATTATGCATGACAAGATCACAAGACTAGCAGTTGTCCCTTTCTTCCTACCCAAGACTCACAAGTGAGCATGATTGTATGTGTTATGCACTTAGAGATAAGGAGAAAAGTTTTTAGGATAACCCAAAACCCTATATTTCAGAACGCTCGCACTGTGTATCTCATAACGCTTGACCGTGATTTCCAGAATAACAGTTAAGATCGAGTATCGTTCTTTAGGGATTGCATGGCTGAGTTACGTTAAATTCAATTAATTTCTAAAGAGAAAGGAAGGCCAAATAAGTCCATAGCAAGATAAGCAAATCACTGATGACAATTTCTGACTATGCCCTTGACGGTTAGGATACGTTAGGCTAAACAGTAATTTCGAGAAAAATACTAAATTTGTTTAACATGATCACAGTAATGGTTCCATTTTCTTATGCAAAGACTGCATAGAAGTTTACTAGGTTACTCTTAACTGTTGAAATTTAAGTTCATGAAACACGTATAACATAAGCAATTTACTGAATTTCCAATAAAAATAGATAGATAATATTTTTTATGATATTGTCTCGTTCTTTCTAACAACTAAGAGCAACTCCAACACTGCTAGGCATAGTAGAGAGCCAAAAATATTTAAAAAGTACAAATTCTATTTTGCCTATTCAATTTTTCACACCACATTCCAACACTACTCTCTACTCGGCTATTCATCCAAACTAACAAAACTGATTTTTGCTCCAACCAATTTATTACACCTATAATTAAAGATGAAAACCATGGGATTATTTTCCCACCAAACCCACTGCTACCAGCAAATCAGAAGAAAACCCAGATCGGATCCAAAAAAAAAAAGGAAGAAAACCCAACAAACACAGCGAACACAAATCGGAAGAAATCAACAAATAATCCCATGGTTGCAACAAATAATCAACAAGAAATCAACAAATCAACAAGAAATCAACAAATCAACAAATAAACCCAGCAAACACATCTGTAAATTGCAACTATAGCTGCCGGCAAGATCCAAAACCCAGCGATGGCCATGGCAGAGAAGAGAGAGAGAGAGAGAGAGGGAAGAGGGAGGGGAAAGTTTTGGCGTGAAAAGCTGAGGTGGAGAAGAGAGGCGAGGGAGTCCAACTCGCCTCTAGTAGCCAGTTGAAATGAGCGAATCCAAAGTGGCGAGGGGAGTGGCGAGGCTCTTGGACGGACGAAAACTGGTTTTGGCTCGCCGGAGTGGCCAAGAGAGCGGGAGTGGCGAGGGTTTTGGAGTTGCTCTAAGTATAGCGTTAGAAATCTATGCGTTTCTTTGCCATTAACAATTTTATTTTTGTTTTGTTCAAGAAGTGCCACGATCTGAATTTTCATAGAGGTTCCGCTACGGGACTTTGAGTATCCGAAAAGTATCTGAGGCTTCACAAACTCAGAAAACTAATAATGTATTGTTGATACTTAATTCCGGGATATCATAGGAGTTTCGGAATCCGATAGAATAAAAGACATATGTCTCACGTATTTGTGCCTCAGGGATGTCAGGAATACATGTATATTCGAGCTGTATTTCAGTACTAACCTTTTCATTCCCCTCTGATTGCACAAAACCTCGGGAAAGACACAGTGTAAAAGGAACCCGGCTTCTATGGCTTCTGTGGAGGTTGTGCTGGGTGGTTCTCAGGCAGCAGCAAGAGCGACGGCGGCGGTGGCAGCAGGTAAGACCCCGGCGTCGGTAGAAGTTGGATCTAGGTCTTTCTTCTCTGGAACCCGATCATGTTGATTTGGGTTGTTCACTCTTGTTGCTGATTTGTTGTTCTTGTTGTTGTTATTTTCTGTTCTGTTCTTTTCCTTTCCGATGTACCAAAAAAAGTAAAAGGAACCGTTGCTCTTAAAAGTTGGGTCCTTGTAATTTTTATTGCATCAAACACAAGTGTTTGTGTAATTTTTGTCGGAAAAGGCTACAATACACACCCCTTATTTGGGTGTGTATGATACACGACCCTATAAAAGTTACGATTTCTTTAGAAAAGTTACGAGACACACCAAAATGTTACGAATCATAGAAAATGTTACTTGAAATCTATGGACTATTTTGAAGTTGTATTTAGCCATTAATACTTGCACGAAGAGAGACTAATATGGCTTTAAGACATCGAATACCATGCCTAAATTTAGCTCTCACAAAGAGGAACGCCGGCCAAATATATCTCTTGTGAGTGCCTTGAATTCTGTTCATACCGCCCCGATGAGAGTCATGACCATCCGGACGACAATCGCTGATGCAAGAAGGAAGCTCGCTGTTCTTTCCGTCTAGACGGTTTTCATAACCGGACGGTCGGGAATGGAAAAGTATGGATACAATTTCACGTGGGAAATGCTAATAATGCTTAGAAAGATTAATGTCCTAGTCTATTCTATATCTATCAATGCTTGTGGGGTGTCCCAAGTCAAGTCTTTTTAATTTGGCATGAAGTGCTCTATTAGATTCCTTCCCCTTTGCCCACGGCAAAAAACATAAATTTTCTCTGAAATTATCACTGATGACAATTTCTTCTTGCCAAAGAGAAAGGCCGGCCAAATATTTCCATAGAAAGATAAGCAAATCACTGATGACAATTTCTGACTATGCCCTTGACGGTTAGGATACGTTAGACTAAACAGTAATTTTAAGAAAAATGGAGTACTAAATTTGTTTTTTTTTTGGATAAGTAAGTACTAAATTTGTTTAACACATGATCACAGTAATGGTTCCATTTTCTTATGCAAAGACTGCGTAGAAGTTTACTTGGTTACTCTAAATTGTTGAAATTTAAGTTCATGAAACACGTGTAACATAATCAACATACTCTATTTCCAATACAAATAGATAGACGATATTTTTTATTTTTTATTATACTATCTCGTTCTCTCTGAGAACTAATTAAGTATAGCGTTACAAATCTATGCTTTCTTTGCCACTAGCAATTTTATTTTAGTGTTTTGCAAGATGTGCCACAATCTTAATCTCATAGAGGTTTAAATACGAGACCTTGAGTTCAAAAAAGTATATGAGACTTCACAAACTCAGAAAATGAATAACTCCCTCGTTCCCTTTTTAAGTGTGTTTCTTCATAAATCCAATTTATTAAAGAAATATTAACATCACTCTTTTCACATCCACTTTACACATTTCACATCAATTTTTAACTTCACTTTTATCCATTAACTCTTTTCCCATTAACTTTTCAAAAGGGCAAAAACGATAATTGCACGAACTTTTCAAAACAGATACCTACTAAAAAAAAGGCTAAAATAGAATATTCAACCATTAAAAAGGGACGGATGGAATTTATACTGTTGATACTTAATTTCGGGATATCATAGGAGTTTTGGAATCCGATAGAATATAATACAGATACGTCTAAAGTATTCGTGCTTCGGAGATGTCAGGAATTGGCTTAGACATATTCGAGCAGTATTTGAGTACTAACCTTTTCATATTTGAGTTGTAGCCAAATAATTTTGATTGCAGACGACCTCTAAGAACATAAAGTTGGGTTCCAATAAAATGTATTTTCCATGGTTAAAGGGGAATGAAAATTTTGTGACGAATATGAAGACTTGGCTTCGGATATGACAAAAATTACACATACACTTCCAAGGGCTACGGTTCGTTTTGATGGGTCAATTAATCAAACAGAACTTGTACATCATAGAGGATGATCTTGCTATTACGTACTGCCTCTATAAATACATCTCCATTCAGTTAAAATCTCTTCATTCCAAAACCCCCCCACAACTGCCTTTCGTAGCTTCTTTGGATCAAACCAAGAATGACACTACTTCCCAGCCTGGTCGTTTCATTCCAATGGTTTTTTGTCTTCTTTGTCATCAGCTCATTAGTCTTTCCGTTCGGTCCCCCTACTTTTTCTTCTTCTGCAGCTGGAAACAAAGTTGGAGAAGAAGGAATGCAAGCAGCAGCCCTTTTGACGTGGAAAGCCAGCCTTGACAACCAAAGCCAATCTCTCCTGTCATCGTGGGTTGTCGGAAGCGACCACTGTAATTGGATTGGGATTGGTTGCAACAAGGCTGGCAGAATTGTCACTCATGTTGATCTCAAGAGTTACGGTTTAAGAGGTACACTTTCAAATCTGAATTTCTCATCCTTCCCTCATCTTCTCAGCTTTGATCTTCAAAATAACTCGCTTTATGGGACCATCCCTTCCCGCATTTGTAGCCTTTCGAGACTCAACCATCTAAGCTTGTCTGCCAACCATCTCTCCGGTTCAATTCCAATTGGAATAGGCCAATTATCTAATATAAAGACCTTGGAGTTGCACCAAAATAAAATAGCTGGCTCAATCCCCCAGGAAATAGAATTGCTCATTTCTCTTATTGAGATCACTTTGTATTCGAACAACATCACCGGTTCAATTCCTGCATCTATAGGGAATTTGTCAAACTTAACTACTCTTGATCTTTCAAACAATCAGCTCTCTGGATCAATCCCTGAAGAAGTTGGGAAGCTAGGGTCTCTTGTTGATCTTGACCTCTCAATGAACAACCTCAAGGGGAAAATCCCGGCTTCTATAGGGAACTTGGTTGACTTAACCACACTTTACCTCTACAAAAATCATCTCTCCGGGCCAATCCCTAAAGAAGTTGGGATGCTAAGGTCCCTCACCCATCTCGCACTCAGTATGAACAATCTCACGGGGACGATCCCGGCTTCTATAGGGAACTTGGTCAACTTAACCACACTTTACCTTTGGGGAAATAATCTCACCGGGCCAATCCCTGAAGAAATTGGGATGCTAAGGTCCCTCACTGATCTCGAACTCAATACGAACAGTCTCACGGGGACGATCCCGGCTTCTATAGGGAACTTGGTCAACTTAACCACACTTTACCTTTGGGAAATCATCTCACCGGGCCAATCCCTGAAGAAATTGGGATGCTAAGGTCCCTCACTGATCTCGAACTCAATACTAACAGTCTCACGGGGATGATCCCGACTTCTATAGGGAACTTGGTCAACTTAACCACACTTTACCTTTGGGGAAATAATCTCACCGGGCCAATCCCTGAAGAAATTGGGATGCTAAGGTCCCTCACTGATCTCGAACTCAATACGAACAGTCTCACGGGGACGATCCCGGCTTCTATAGGGAACTTGGTCCACTTAACCACACTTTACCTTTGAAAATCATCTCTCTGGGCCAATCCCGAAGAAATTGGGATGTTAAGGTCCCTCACTGATCTCGATCTCACACTCTATCCCGGCTTCTATAGGGAACTTGGTCCACTTAACCAGACTTGACTTTGAAGAAAATCATCTCTCTGGGCCAATCCCCGAAGAAATTGGGATGTTAAGGTCCCTCACTGATCTCACACTCTATTGGAACAACCTCGCAGGGACGATCCCGGCTTCTATAGGGAACTTGGTCAACTTAACCAGACTTTACCTTCATGGCAATCATCTCTCTGGGCCAATCCCAGAAGAAATTGGGATGCTAAGGTCCCTCACTCTCAAACTCAAGAAATTGGGATGCTAAGGTCCTCATTGATCTCAATCATCTCTCTGGGCCAATCCCTGAAGAAATTGGGATGCTAAGGTCCCTCATTGATCTCCATCTCAGTTGGAACAGTCTCACGGGGACGATCCCGGCTTCTATAGGAAACTTAGTGAACTTGAACTTTCTACAAATTGAAAAAAATAATCTGTCCGGATTAATCCCTGAAGAAGTTGGAATGTTAAGCTCCCTCATTGATCTCAAATTCTCCAACAATAATATTTCAGGAGGGATACCGCCAGCATTGGTAAAGGCAACGAAACTATGTAGAATTCATCTCTCTTCAAATCAGCTAGTTGGAGTGATCCCAAAGGAAATCGGCAGTTTGGTTTCCTTGTTCAACCTTAACTTGAATGATAACCAACTATCAGGTGACATTCCTCGAGAACTCGGCCGCCTTGCCAACTTAGAGACTCTAAATTTGGCAGCAAACAAACTAAGCGGCTCAATCCCTCGAGAGTTAGGGGATTGCCGGAAGCTATGGAACTTGACTTTGAGCAATAATAGACTTGGGGAAAACATTCCTTTGGAACTAGGTCAACTCCATGTCCTTGGAAGTCTTGATTTGGGTGATAACTTGTTATATGGTGAAATACCACCGCAGATTGGAGCACTGCAAAGTTTAGAAACACTAAATCTCTCCCACAATGAGCTCTTTGGTTTCTTCCCACCTTCTTTTGATAATTTGGTCGCCCTTTCATCAGTTGATGTATCCTACAATCAACTAGAGGGTCCTCTTCCCCACATTAGAGCCTTCCAAGAGGCTACCTTTGATTCACTCCGAGGTAATAAAGGTTTATGTGGTAATGTTACTGGTTTGAATGCCTGCCAAATTCATGGGGTTCCTAGAAAGGACAAGCAATTGGTGCTACTAATTGTACTTCCTGTTTTTGGATTTCTACTTCTTTCCCTTACGGTTCTTGGATTTTCATTGTCTTTTCGGAAGAAAATGAAGAGCACAACAAATGAGCCCATACACATAAATAATGAAAATTTGTTTGCAATATGGAGCTATGATGGGAAAATGGTGTACGAAAACATCATTGAGGCGACTGAGAACTTCAGTGAAAAACATTGTGTTGGGGAAGGAGGATGTGGTACCGTTTACAGAGCTGCCTTGCCAAACGGTCAAGTAGTTGCAGTGAAGAAACTTCACGCAACATCTGATGGTGACTCAGTTAATCAAAAGAGCTTTACAAGTGAGATTAGTACATTAACAGAGATAAGGCACCACAACATCGTAAAACTTTACGGATTTTGTTCACATCCGAGACACTCATTTTTGGTTTACGAGTTCTTGCAAGGTGGAAGCTTGGCAAAGGTACTGGACTCAAAGAACGAAGCAATAGAGTTTGATTGGAAAACAAGAGTAGATGTTGTTAAGGGTTTGGCAAATGCTTTGTCTTATATGCATCAAGATTCTTCGCCTCCAATCATCCATCGAGACATATCAAGTAAAAATGTTTTGCTTGATTCAGAGTACGTTGCCCACATCTCTGACTTTGGGGCAGCTAGATTTTTGAAACCAGACTCTTCCAATTGGACTTCATTTGCAGGAACTTTCGGATACACTGCTCCTGGTATATTTCTTTATTGAGCTTTTTTTCTTCCTTTTTTGTTAATCTTCAAGTCACTCTTTAATATAACAATTTTATTTTTGGAATGGCTACAATACACATCCATTAAAAGTGTGTACAATATGCACCTATTGTATGGTCCATATTGTGCCACCTCATTGGCAATCGTAATATTTTTTAGTATTTCATAACTTTTTAGCAATATGATTCGTAACATTTTCTATGATTCATAACATTTTCATGCGTTTTGTAATTTTTATTATTAAAAAAAAATTGTAACTTTTATTAATAAGAGGTAATCGATTCGCAACTTTTTTGGGTGGGCATTTGATACACATCGAAATAGGGAGTGTATTGTATCGTTTGTTTATCTTTTAACAATAAAAAATGTGTCGAGTTTTAAAGCCCCTTACTGAGTGTACTCAATTCATAGCACATTGAATTCCTATCAGGGATGAAGGCTTGAAATCTCATGGATAGTGAGCATTCAGGACATCATTCATAAAGGCTTGATGAGACTTTGTTTAATCATAGTATCATTTATCTGTTATCCTCTCTCATAATCTAGTTTGACTCACTATCCCCTTGGAAATTATTTACCTCTTTTAAGATATTCTTAGCCCTAATCAGGTTTAATGCCATAAAAATTTGGTAAAAAACAAAAAGTTCCTCCTTTATGAAGTCTTTAAATACTAACTCATTGATCCTAGAATACACAAAACAGGAAGTGAATTTATGCATAACTTTGCAGCTTAACCTATGCCTGATATGTAGCATGAGCATGCTTCTCCCCTTCCCCCCATCAGACCTCATTTCATTTTTTAATTTTATTTTTTTGGGGCAGAACTTGCATATACAATGGAAGTGAACGAGAAGTGCGATGTTTACAGTTTTGGGGTGCTAACACTTGAGGTGATTATGGGGAAGCATCCAGGTGATCTCAACTTGTATTTATCATCATCTTCATCCTCATCATCATATTCAAACAGGCATGAGATTTTATTGATGGAGTTGTTGGACCAACGCCTCCCACCTCCTAAAGATCAAGATGCAGAACAAGTATTGGTTGCTGCAAAATTAGCATTTGCGTGTTTGAATGTCACTCCAAAGTCTCGACCAACCATGCAACAAGTTGCTAGGAAGATGTCGAATCCAAGGCCATCTCTAGAAAAGGAATTCCATCTCACAACATTGGGGGATCTCGTTAAAAGCAACTGAATTACAGCTTAGTGAGCATCCTTGGTGTCATCAGTCATGTATTGTATATTTGTACGTATGATGTTCATCTTTGCTAGTTTATATACTTTTTAGATGGTCCAATTTTTGTTTGCCTTTCTAGTCTTCTGTACTTCTTTGTTGGGTGATTACAAATTCATACATAGATACATGTACATGGTATTGTAGTATTGTAGTATACCGTCGTATTTGAAATCTACTTCTCAATAGGGTGTACCTCCTAGTTAAGTTAAGTTCAGTTCAGTTCATTTTCTAATCTCTAACACAGGAAGAAAAACACCATGCTGCAATCAATGGACACTGAAGGAAAACATTAGGCCATCTCAAGTGGTGGAGTTAAAAATGTGGTGTTATATGACACAAAAGTGTAAAAAGTGATCCCATTTGTGTGTGGTGATGACAAAATGTGTTGCTAAGTTAATGTATATTGCAGTGGTGTTGTTAAAGTGTTGTTAAAATGTAAAAATTGGGTCCCATTCCTCTCTCCTCTTCCCTTCCCTTCCCCCTCTCTCTCAATCTCTCTCTCTCTCTCTTTCTCTCCCCCTCCTTTCCCTCTTCTCTCCCCTCTGTCGTGTCAGGGCCTAATCCATTTCTCTCTCTTCCTTTTCTCCCACCTTGTCCTACCGTGTCCCTCTCTCTCTCCTTCTTTTCAATTGTTGGCCCCACTTGCATGTAGTTTCTGTCGTTGTTGCTATTAACTTCTGAGCAAATTTTTTCTAACTCCTGTCACACCTTAACTACAACTTTTAACCACACTATTGTGCACACACACAACACTAACTATTATTAACTGAGCTAATTCTTACACAAATAACACATTTAACTCCACCACTGGAGATGGTCTTAGAGTGTCTGGATCGTAATTCAACCGGAGGTATTACTAATAAAAAGGAAATAGGCGCGATAAGCGCTTAATAATTTTTGCTCTTTTGCCCATGGGATGTTTGGAGTTTTTTTTTTTGTTTTCATAGGTAGGTTACAATTATAAGAAATTGTGTACGGATCATTTCTACAGTCTGGCTATGCAGGGGCGGAGGCACATAGAAATTGGAGTATATTTTGCATATTTTTTTACAAATATCTTTAAAATAATTATAAAATTTTGGCAATAATTAAAATGTAAGAACAATTTTCATTCCGAAAACACTAAATTATCTTGAATTATACCCTGCGCTAATGATATTGCATTCGTCAAATGATATGATAACAGCAATACTCGAGATTAATTTTTCCATTAATCAAAACCATCCCATAAAAACTCGAATAAGTGGATTTAGTCATGAAAAATCTTCGAACCAAAATTTATTTCATAATTCAGCCCCTCCGATTTCAATTCTTGGCTCCGCCACTGTGGCTATGAAGCATTCGGCACTAAGCTTACAAAACAATACATCTCAAATTTGTTTGCTTGAACCGATGAGGCTCCAATTGCTTTATTTATCTTGCTCTCACATACTGTAGGTAAGTGTTGAATCAGAAAAAGAGCAACAGCACGCTTAAAGAGTTCAATTGTTGCTGACCCAACTCATTAATCAAGTTTATTTCTTGTAATCATTGGTTATATGACAAGCTACCAATTCAGTGAATTACTTATTATCAGTTTTACTCATGTAAAATTCTAATAAGTCTCCATCATTTCCACCCTTTCTTTGTTCTGTTAATCTTTTTCTTGCTTCTCTTTCTTTTTGTATTTTGCTAGAACTTGCTTCTACAATAGGAGAGAATGAAAACTGAAACCTTTACAAATATTGCGGTGCCAGCCTCATCATCATCAACCGGACATGGGATTTTATTGAAGGATGTGGTGGACCAATGCCTACCGCCACGTTCAAGTGGAAGAGAAACTTCTCGGTGTCGTTGGAAAACCGTGCAACAAGTTGGCTTTGAAGATATCAAATCCAAGGCCATATCCGCAAAATCACTTTCAAATGGTTACAGTTATGACAACTCCTTGATATCAACTTCTACAGTTAGGAAAAACAAATCGGGATGTGTTTCTGTCTCTGCCTATTTTGATATGATTCTTTTTTTTTTTTTTTCCCCCCCTCTCTCTCTCTCTCTCTCTCTCTCTCTCTCTCTCTCTCTCTCTCTCGCCAAGCAGCAAAGAAATGGCCATTCCTCCAAAATAGAGAAGGGGAGAGTTTTAGAGTAGGAAAAACAAATTGAGAACATTATAGAGTCCAAGGTGACTCGGGAAGGGAAGCTGTTGATATCAAGGAGTTCTCCAGATGTAATCGTGAAACAGATTTTGCAGAGTTGGCCTTGGATTTGAAAGCTTCCATGCTACTTGTTGCATGGTTTGCCGAGAGCCCCAGACTGTTTAGTTTCATTTCTCCTCCTCTACCCTTCTCTATCTCTAACCAAGCAGCAAAGAAATGGCCATTCCTCCAAAATTCATTTGGCAAAAGTTTTTATGCATCTCTGGAGCTATACATCAAATGAATCTGCTAAGAACTTCACATGGAAAACAAACAAGATGCACCAATATTTGGAGGAGACAAACCATGAGTCCAAGAATAACACTCTGGCAAATCAGACCAAAATCTTAAAAACACGGAACTGGACTAACAAAATCCAAAATGAAATCAACAACCAAACCCAAAAATGTGCCTAAGATCTCTTGACAAAACATAACTTCCATTTTAAGCTGTTCAAGTCCTCAGCACTTCCGATAAATAAAACTCACATAAAAGAGGTAAATTGATGGCCACAGTCCCACAAAAGATTAGAGGCCAAAACCTTGATCACAAACCCAATTAACATCGTCAAACTTTATATAGAGGTTTGTGCTATTATGCCTTCATGCGTCCATAGAACTTTTGCTTCTCTTCTTCAGTCTGGAAACGTCCATGTCCGAACTTTGAAGATGTGTCAATGAACTTAATCTTAATATCCTCAAGGGCCACTCGAGAGGTCTGCGCAACCAGAGTTCCACGAAGCGTAACAACCCTCTTTTTCGGGCCGACACAGCATCCTTTGATCATCAAATAGTCATCCTTTACCACACCATAGTGAGGAAAGCCACCCATAGGAGTTATATCTTTCTCAGTCCTGATTCATATTCAAGTTAGAGAAAATGAGTACCGTACAACAGCTGCCAAGAATAAAAAAAAATTGCACCCAGATTCTAAATTTCATATTCAAGTTAGAGAAAATGAGTACTATATTTGCCAAGAATAAAACAAAATTGCACCCACACTCCAAATTAGACTGTAAACATGCACAAAAACATCAAGAAATACGCCAGCATCTCCCAAATTTTATCACCATGACATCGAATCAAGTAAATTTGAATATACTAAGTAGTCAAACAGCTACTATCATGTCTCCCACATAAAACTCTCTGGAAAAAAAATTTGAAAATGAAAAAACACATCATTGTAATTTGTTATTCATTTTCTAGCCGAAGATTTTGTCTTCTCAAGAAACAGGTACTTGACCAAAATACTGAAATCATCAACTTTTCTGTGTTGTTTGAAAGAGGAATCTAGAAATCTGAAAACTGCAACCATGAAATTTCCAGAATCGATTTTCGCCTATTACTTCTTTAGAATAATTGCACTCGAAATTGGAGTAGTCGTCATTTTCACGAGGCATTCATTATCTTAAAATGGTTTCGCAATAGAGAAAAAGTTCTTAAAAAAAAAGAACTACCAAACAAGTTTCCAAATTTATTTTTAAGAACTAGTTGCAGAACTGTATCCAATTCCCAACGACAACTGACCTGTCAAACTCAGTGCTGGCAGAATGGGACTCCTGTGCAGACTTTCCAAGCTTGTATATCTTCTTGTTCATTTCAGTTCTGTGATGATATCCATTCTGACCAGCTCTGGCAACAGTGAATGAAACTCTGGCTGGATGCCATGCTCCAATACAAGCCACTTTGCGCAAACCCCTGTGAGTCTTTCGTGGAAGGCGGGTGACACCCCAACGAGTGACAACACCTTCATAACCTTTACCCTTCGTCACACCTATAATGTCAATCATCTCATCCTTCTGGAAAACAGCATCCACCGGAACTTGCTTCTCAAAGAAGCCATAAGCATAATCCACTTTCTGAGCAACAGTCCCACCGTTGACCTGAATCTCCATCAGGTGTGCCTTCTTCTGCTTCAGCCCCTTCATTTTCCTGATCTGAAACCCACAATGACAATGAGCATATTGCAATCTAAGTGTCTCAGGTAATGCTATAAAACACCAATACGGACTGAGCAAGTGAAGCAGTTTCAGACAAATGTCAAAGCAAGACATCAGAACGTTCATCAACACTCAACCAGAAGGTTTAACTTCCGCGAGAAAATACACTATGCCGATATGGGGCTCCTAATACTTATTTTGTATTTTCTAACATTGCATGATTACATTCTGATTTAATTCATTTAATCTTTTCTTTTTTCTTTTTTCTTTTTTTATGGAATAAGTTGGTCGCAGTCAAATCTTAATAGTGAATAATATCACCAACAGGCATCAACACCTTAAAGTAGTAGCCCAGAATCATGAGCACTTAAATAACAACATTAAGATTAGACTGAAAGCTTAGCAAGTAGTAAATAATAAGGCCACAGAAAGCAAGATGATAAAACAAGTTTACAATAGTAAGCTGGGAAGGGGCGAGGCGCAAGTTTGATTTTTACACATTAAATACCTGGGTGTGAGCCAAAACACGTATAACAGATGCATATTTTTTCATTTTCTCTAGCTGTGCCTGGATATCTTTCTTCCCTTCATCAGTCTCGTACTTCTTGGAATATTTTGTAAAAGCCTTCTTCTTGGACTTGCACCAGTTCTTGTAGAACCTCCTCTTCACCTCCTCACTCAGATGCTGAGCCCAAACAGTGTTCAGCGAACGGAGACCACGAGGTGTTTTCACATAACCAACCACTCCAACAATGACCATGGCAGGAGTCTCAATAATGGTCACAGCCTCACATGTTTCCTTCTTGTGAAGCTCTAGAGGAACACACACAATTAGAATTGGAATAATCGTACGAAGACAAAAGCACAGAGAAACCAAATATCAAAGCATGGCCCGATTGGTAAACAATCGACGTGTAAAACCATTTCAACTTTGAATTAATTGAAACAAGACAATCTAGCTCAAAACCAATGACTAATACTGGAAAATTACAGGGAAAGGCACTCTCCAAACCGAAGTTTATGTAAAGAATTTCCCGAACATTCTAGAAGTGCCTTAGCCAAATGTTCCTAGTGCAAGTATTAAAAGGTTATCCAGTTTCACAGGGGATAAAATCAAGCACAACAAATTTCTGAGAGAAGGAAAACAGTTATTAATGTCGCACAAAAGAACCCTATGCTGTTATAACTGCCTCCAATGGCTTAAGTTACAGTCGTCTAACTCAAAGGGGAAAACTCCGGACCAATTGCATGTGGTAACAAGTTCTTTTCTTAGTAAAGCATTGTTTGCCAGGGGTTTTCATTGAATTATAAACCAAATGAGATATCGGCATTAAAGTTCAAATGCCAATTAAAAGCTATGCAGAAAGTTGCTCACTTGAACCAGGTTTTTCGACCTCCCTAACAATATGGGTCATCCCAGCTTTATAACCAAGAAAAGCAGTAAGCTTGCAAGGCTTGCTTGGGTCATCCTTTGGGAAAGCCTTCACTGCACAAAATCAGGACAAAAACAACTTATATCAGGCTAACTAACAAAGTATTGGTCATTATACTAATTAAAACACATAGGAATGTTCCCACATAAAAACTGTAACAAAAATAAACAAATAAGGACAAGGACAAGGACATGCTATCCACAAATCAACAAACTCATAAAAAGACCTTTGCTATCTGCAACGAAGATCGTACCGGTACAAGGAACGAGAATGGGAATAGGGTAAGCCACATGTCCAAATTATGGAACACTAGGGGTAGGCTTCTATACATAATAAAATAAAGAAAAACTTAATATCCTTCTAAAGCATAAACTATATAGCAAAACTAAATATTATTTTCCAAAACATTGACGTGAAACATATTTCTAGTGACGAGGAACATAATGACCGAATTTTTATGTTTTCTCTCAGCAAAACTTGATTGCCTAGATATTTACATTTATAAGTTAAATATTTTGGGAAAATTTGCGGATCTCTTGATTTACCGTTTTGGAACAAAAGTGTACCATGTTTTGGAACGCTTGTACCAAAACGTATTTAGCTAGGGGAGTAGCATTCCCTGGTTACATAGGAAAGGACTAATGATATCAAATAATCCTTGTCAATCAATAATCAAGAACAAAAGTCGCATTAGGAGAAATAAGCAACTCAAAAAGAGAAAGTGACATTGATTAATTGTCTAGCTGTACCTAAACTAAAAGCATAACCTAACAACAAAAAACTTGTGTTTGACATTGAGACACCATGCACAATATACCAATTTGGTGAGCCTAAGTGTACACGGCATCTTCCTTATTGGTGCGTAAAGCCGAAAACAAAAATTGCATAACCAAAACTAACGATTTTGCAGCATTTTCAGAATATTCTGCATACAACATCTTGCCCCACTCTTCAATTGAAAATTCCAAAGTCCGTCATTCAAATGTTGCAAGATAATCTAAGATGAAACTTCCATGAAACAAGACGTAGGCTTGTTGATTTCAAAGCACAATTAAGGTAACAGAGGAACCAGGTTTACCTTTTCCCCTGTGGCGAGCAGCACGCTTCCTTGGAAGAAATCCAAGGGACCCATGCCTGGGGTGCTCAAACTTTCTGTGAGACATCCTCCTCCTCCTCCTTCACTATATGAATGGGAAAGAACTGATTATTGAAAAAATAACAGGGACAAAGAACTCCTACTTAACTGACTCCGTAACAATTCCAACATGAAAGTCCCCATAAAACTAAATTTAGAAATCAAATTATAATCATCATCGGTCAACTATTTGGATATTTAAAAGCACAAAAATGACTCGTCAGACGGTTTTGCTGCTGGAGTGATAAAAACTGAAGAAAAACCTCAACCGAAAATTTGACGAATAAGAATTATATCTACACAAGCGGATAAGTGTCCCACAAATCCATCTTAAAGGATAGCTCACAGTACATCAAGACACATTCACTATTTTATTTTCAAATAACCGGATGTCTGTGTCAGCTTGCGCACACCTCTAATCCAGGCCCTAAAGAGCCCCAGATTTGGAACGTTTGGCCAGATTCGACTTTCCAATCTCTATGCTAGAGGGTAAGCCCTTTGATTGCTGTCTCATGCCACTCGGCCAAACCTCTTCAAGTTTATCTATTCTTTATCATTAATATAAGAGTAAAATGATGAGAAACCCATTTGTGATTTATCTTTCAGACGTGATACGGAGCTGAGCATTACAAATCCAATATAAATGAATGGATAAATTATTTTCTCGAAAGGATATGAATCAGTTTGATTTCGACTGAGTCAGAGAGGCCAGCATGCATGTATTAAGCAATTTTCACCTTCACGCCACGAATCAATCAAACTAAACAGAAATGAAAATCGAAAAACAAAGGATTTTAAATTCCGAAACAATGGTAGAGTAGAATGGAGAGATGAGAGAGAGAGAGAACCTGAGCTCCTCTTGCGGCGACTGCGACTGTCTATTCCCGCCCGTCCAGTATCATCTGCTAAAACCCTAGCTCCTACGTTATATACCCGAGTTTTGGAGAATTACCATTTACCCTCATAGATTTCAGAAATTACAAAATTACATAAACGACACACTTTACCTTACTGGGCCTTTTCGCAGAGTCCGTTTGTTCTTCTTACCAATCAAAACATAAAAAAAAAGTTGTCAAACATAGCATTGGGATAATGTGCAAAAAATTATGGGTGGTGTTAATGTTAAAACCGTCATATATGCATGTTATTCACCATCTAGTGTCTACTAGTGGGCAGTAGCTAACAAGACCATTGAAAATTTAAGCCAATTGAGTATCTAATTTTATCTAATCGAAACACATTTATAAGTTGGAAAAAATTTTAAACAAAATGACCAAAGGATAAGCCCAATGACGGACAAACCACGTGCATGCTATGATATTATTAGGACTGCTCAAAAAAACCGGTGAACCGTGAATCCGGTCCGGACCGAACCGATCCGCACGTTTTGGATTTTAACCGTGGATTAATGGTTCGGACACGGATTCAAAAAATAAAAAACCGTGGCTCGCGGTCCGAACATGGATTTTATTTTGAAACCGTGGATTAACCAATCCGGATCGTGAGATTTTTATTATATATAATTTTAAAAAATAAATAAATAAATAAATATGTATGTATGTATGTATAGATAAATAATTTTACTACTTCTATAAATATTGTCAATTTGATATGAACGGTTATACTGTTATCTCCTACAAAATCTAGGGATAAATTGTTATATAGAAGTCTTCTGCTATATATACTCATTAACTCGCAGAATTCTAAACCTAATCTCACTAAACCTAATTTGATATGAAGGTTTTATGGAGTATGCTATTTGGATCTCATCGACAAATGTTGGACAAAAATTATTTATGCCTATGTTTATGGACTATCTTTTTTTAATCCTTCCAGAATTTCTTTCTTTGCTAAATACATTTTTTGAACTACATTTGCGGATAGATGTCAAGCATTGGAGAGACAAAAAAATGCTACGGCTAGCACCCAAAGGACTGAGGATGATGAGCTCATGTAAAGTGAATGTTGAGTTTGGATTTTTGAATGAGTTGATGATTTTTTTTTTAGAATAAGTTGAAAATCCGTGGACAAATCCGGAACCGATCTGTGACTCGCGGATCGGATTGTAACCGAACCGCGAGACTTTTGGATCGGACTCGGATTTTATTTTTAAAAAACCGTGACTCACGGATTAGGATTGGATTCATGCCAATCCGGACCGTGAGCACCCCTAGATATTATAGTTAACTCCAATTCATGTATTAAGGGGTGATTTGCCTAAATAAGCCACTCGCCTCTCTTTTTTTTTTTGTGTGTCTTTCATGTTCTAGAAAATTGACTTATTTGCTAAACTAACTTATTGCTCTTTAAAAGACAAGTCATTCTTTTGAAATACATCAACCCAATTTCACTCAATAAGCCAATTTGCCAATAAATCAATAAATTGGAACATTAATTTTTCTTGTATTTTTTAGTTTTGCGTCAAAAAATCGTGAATTATTGATGTTTCTCGACGAGAGAATGAGAAAGGTAAAAAATTGTGATACAAACTCAAACTTCGCTTTCATTAAGTGTCAAAACTTTGTTTTTATAAGTTGGGCTGGGGTGAGGTGAGGTGGGCTGGGCTGCACAAGAGGGTTGGGCTTCCAGAGTATTATTAGGGCAACATCACTGAACTACGGCATTCTCAGCCAATATTTATACAGACAGACATATCCCCGCCAACAATCTCTCTCACCGTACCAGCGCTGCCTTCCTTCCTGAGTTTCTTCCATGGTTTTCTCTTCACAATTTTGAAAAAGGGTATGCTTATACCTGTAATTTATATATACGCATTTACGTACATATACTGTAACGAAGATGATTTGATTGATGTTGATGAGAGAAGAATGATGAAAATCGTAAGTGATAACGAACGCAGCATCTCTAACTGGGTTGCGATGAGCGGTTATTTCCACACGAGATTTCTGACTCTCTCTCTCTCTCTCTCTCTAAAAATTTGCATGTTTGCAAGTGATTTTATGGGCAGAGTATAATGATTTACTCGTTCACTACTGCTTGAATGCGATTTGATTTCACATAAGGATTATATAATTTAATTGTGCTATCATATAAAGAATAAAAAAGTGAAAGTTGTGTCAATGCGGAGTTAGGAATCGAACTGGAAGGTGACCAAATTATTAAAAAAGAATAATTATTGGTTCAATAAATTTCCAAGATTGAATCTAGTTAGTCGAGTTTTGATAGGATGGTTTTAATAAATTAAAAAATTAATCAGTATTGTTGTTATCATTTGACTTGATGAACACAATATCACCATCGCAATGAATTATTTATCGCAATGAATTATTTATCGTTATTTAGTATTTTTGAAATGAAAATTGTTCTTGCTATTTAATTATTTTCGAAATTTTGTAACTTTTTAAAGAAATATTTGTCAAAAAAATTACTTACAAAATATACTCCAAAATAAGAAATTTGGAGGGGCAGGGTATACCTCCGCCCATGAGTTGTGTAAACATGCATAAATGGGTTGTACAAAAAAATTTACTTTCTTGCACTTTGCAACTATTTATGTTAATCAAATGCTTAAAAACGTGTTTTTTTTTTTTTTTGCTATCATTTGCACTCGAATTAAACGGACTATTCAAATCATATTTTCATAAATAGGTCGAATAATTTTTTTTTTTTGTTAAGTTGGTTTTATGTTAACTCGTAGAAAAGTTCATAACTTCATAATCAGTAGATTCATATCATCCTCAGGTGCATCGAACAATAATGTTGGTTTTATGTTAATGTTCAAGACTTTTCAAATGTAATTCAACCTTCAAATTTCATCTTCTCAAATTTGATATATGATGAACAGTTGAATACCAAATCCTTCTATATTTAAAAGGTGATTTGGTATTTGAAAAAGATAATGTACGATTAATGTAGTCAAAACAACTGAAGTATTTTTTGAAATAAAATTTTCAAACGATAGTAGGATTAACAGAAGCCAACTAGAGGATGTTGCGAAGCATTAACCCCATCAGACGCTACTAACAAAAATCAAACAACTGAAGTACAAACACTCCCGGAGTTTAAGTCAAATTCTTCTCTTTCTCAAATTTGATATATGATGAACCCCTTGAATACCAAATCCTTCTATATTTAAAAGGTGATTTGGTATTTGAAAAATCGCTTGGAATGCACGATTAATGTAGCAAAACAACTGAAGTATATTTTTGACAATAAAATTTGAAGACTTGGAACGATAGCCAACTAGAGGATTAACAGAAGCCAACTAGAGGATGTTGCGAAGCATTACCATCCCCGTCAGACGCGACTAACAAAAATCAAACAACTGAAGTACAAACACACTCGGAGTTCAAGTCTCACCAACAAGCACCTAATCACCGAAAATATTCTAAAAAAGTTAGAAAAAGACTAGAACTAAAAAAGTTACAATTAAAGTTAGAGGAGTGGTGTGAGGGTCCAAGAAAACTTTTTTTAATTTTTTTGTTTTATGTTCGAAAAAAGGATTCCTCAAATGTCAAATTTTTTTGTTTTTATGTGATTTCAAAAGTTCATTTCCTTCTTTAAAAATGTCAAATGTTTTGTTTTTAGAGAGAAGTTTTCATGGATCCTAACATTTTCGTTAAAGCTAGAAACACTACACACTCACAATTTTTTTTGAATTTTATGTTCAAGAGCCCAACGCCTGGAACTTCACCTCCGGTGCTCGGCCCCGACATTCTAGGACTGCACAATTAGTGACATCTCACTAATTTTCCTTTAAATATCAGCACATGACCAAAACCACTTGTCCTATGCAACCCAGAGTCGGTTTTTGAAAAAAAAAAAAAAAAAAAAATGCAAAGAGAGAAACAAAAGAATAGGTGTAAGACAGGCGAGAGCTTGGCAACGAAGAGTGGCGCTCGAAGAGGGACTGGTGGAAGGAGGGAGGCAAAAAAAGAGGAGCAGAGGGGAAGGGGGGGATGGGGTGGCAAAGAGAGTGGGGTTGAGGGGGTGAGGGATGTATGGGGGGTGGTGATAAAGAGAGAGTGGTTTCTCACTATTTCATACCATTCTTATTTGGATAGACAACATAAAGAGAAGAAAAGAAATGGTCATAAATCTTTTTATCAACAGCAGTGGTGGAGAGGGATATATTGGAGGGAAGTCAAATGTGAGAGGAGGGAAACAGTGAAATATTAGGAGGAGAGCACATCTCTGTCTAGTGATGCCATCGGACAATTGTCTTTATGTTAAATTATGAGGGGTAAAATTGGCAACCTAAAAATTACTATAATCCTTCCCCTTTCTCTTCTCACCATTTTTGGTGAGAAACAAAGACTCCTTGAGGGGTTATTGATACTCACCATCTCTCACCAACAGGAGAGAATACTCTTCTCCTCTATTTCTTTTCAAAGGGACTCTAAAAAGGGCTGTAAGAAGGGAAGAAACCGAAGCAGGAGGGAGGGGAGATCCGGCCAGAGAGGCCCGGTTCCCCTCCCCTCCTGTCGCTGGCACTGCACAATAGGGAGAAGAAAACCTAGCCGTCGCAGGGGGAAAAAGCCTAACAACTCACTTTGCTGACTAAAAACATGTTACACGTAAGAAATGTTCCAATAACAGGAGGCCTACTATTAACATTACATACATAATGCATGAAACTTGAGCACTACAAAATTAATCTCAGTTCACAGAAAATTATAATAATGATATTTCTGAAAATGAGAACTTTAAAATTCTGAACACATTACATCAAGTCCCTTATTCAGGTAGGAACATAAATTATGGAGAAAAGTTGCTTTTATGTTCTTCTGGGATTACAGAGAGATGATCCCGAGTTCCATCCCTTTTGACTCCACAAAAAACAAAAAGAAGCAAATGTATCTAAAGAATCAATAGAAATTTTTGCAGAACAAATATGAATGTGTCCGGTCCCAGACCTGTTTTATCTACACACAAAGCCACCACAAATTTCCTCTCCAACTCATCTATACTACCGATGATTCTCATCAATAATCGTCTCGTGTCTTGAGGGATTAGGAAATCTTTTACCCGATACGCAGCCCTTTTCTGTAATTCTCACTGATGATGTATACAAGCTTCTATTTGTGCATCCTTCTAACTGCAATTCAACCCACAAACTTCCAATACAATTCCACCTTTGGCTAAAAACGGGTTGATCCGGACCCACAAAAGCGAGAAAATAGAGGCCAAGAGAATGGACCACACCACAATGATCGTAGGAACCCCGGACTGTTTCCCCATCATACCTTTGAGGAAAGGGTAGAGATGTACAATCACCCAGAGAGCAAAAAACAACCTTCCAAACAGCGGTCCCCACGTCTCATAACCGTTGTTGATGGCATCCGAAATCCCTACTATGACCCCAATTATGTTGATGATTAAAAGAGTCGTCGGAGGTATCAACAAGGACGTCCACTTGAAGAGGTAGAGCTCTGCGAAATCGCCATCGTCTCCACCTTTGGATGTAACAGTAAAGTTTGTGTTGACACCTGCCAAAACCTTGAGAAGACCTTGGAAGAGGGCAAAGAAGTGGGAAGAGACACCACCGATCACCCAGAACTGCTCGTTCCTCCACCAGTCATCTATGCTAACACCTCCCCATTGCATCTCTAGGATACTTGTCGCAGCGATTGATATGAAGAGGGCCATGAACACAATGCTGGCATAGTTGCTGATCTGTATATAAGAACCAAGAGATTGTTTGGGAAATCAGCTCTGGATATGGGGTTTTTTTATTGGTCTTGTCAATTTCTAGAGAAAACAGTGTGATCAGATATGGCCTACGCGGCAAATTAGAGTGTCATAATTCTACTACCACTAATGTGCACATTCCAAGACTGGAGTTTTTAGGGTAAATTGATTTTCCCTCTCCCTTTATGTTGTCAATGCACTTCTTTCTTTGTATTTATTGAAGTGAATTTACAAAATTGCATTTTCACGCATGAAAATTAGATTTGATGCTAAACTGCTAAATGCCATTCTGCAAATTACCAAATTACATCTTCAAATTGATGCAACATTATCCAATTATGGTCCTCAAAATGCACGCCGTGTTTTTTCCCATTGACAAAATATATAATAAGCTAAAAGACAGTGGGATTACCTCAGGGACAATGAACTTCCCAGTAAGGAGACAGACAGCCGGCAAGGTACAATAAGCAATCAAGGGAATGGATGTCAAAGGATAGACAACTGAGTTGATATATGAAAATCGCTCCAGCGGCTTCAGACCACACCCATAGCCATACCAGATTGGACAGTGCCTGCTCAAGAAAATCTCAACGGAACCCAGGGCCCACCGAAGAACCTGGTGCAGACGATCTGAAAGATTAATGGGAGCTGATCCCTTAAATGCGGGCCTTTTAGGAATGCAGTACACTGATCGCCAGCCGTGGCAATGCATCTTGAATCCAGTTAAAATATCCTCAGTAACCGATCCATAAATCCACCCGACCTGGTTAATAATGAAAATTGAAAGAGAAATTCATAGGACGCTCATTAAAGGAAAGGTGCACACCCCATCTTGTTTGTAGTTTTCAGAAACAACATTCCGAAACAATTTCAAGAAACTAATTTGAAAAAAAAACAAATCATCTTTTCCTAATGCAAAATTTTTCTGAGCAAAAATGGCTTTCGAGAATCTGATTCTCAGAAGTTCTTTCCAACTAAAAGAATTTGTCAACCAAAAGAAATTTTTCACAAAAGATATCTGTCAACCAAAAGAATTTTTCGTACAAGTGTACTGGCAAACTGATTCTGAAACAGCAACCAAACTAGAAAGCTCCAGAATTGTGTAGGTGTTGTTATATACCTCTTTTCCCCACTCAGTTTTATCCTCGTAACCACAGCTAATAACATGAATGGCTTCTTTCAAGAGTGACGCAGAAGTTGTTCCGGGTGGAACTCCCCCTTCCTCTAGCAGTGTTGAAGCAACAAAAACTGGTGACTGTCCAAACTTCTTCTCAAATTTTATCTGGGGCATGAGGGCAGATTTTTCATTTTCTATTCCTGCAATGAACTTCTTTGTCAGCAACAAAAAAAGGACCTGTTTTATATAGACATCTACAGAGAGCATGAAAACAACCAAACTAAAAATTCGGGTTTATGGAAGAAATAGGGCAAATACAGTGGAAACTTTATATCCAACTCAAAACCAATTGGCAATGAATGGATAGGCCACCCAGGATCATATCCTAGTTTTGGAGGTTATAATTAACCAATGTGGGACAAACTCTAACAAGAACCATAATTATATACCAAGAAACGCCGCGGATAATTGTCCAAGTGCAGGAACAGTTGTCATTTTAGGGCGGTAAAAAAGTCCCTGAAGAGGATTTCTTGCGGACAACCAAGTCAGTGTCTATGGATCGCCGGGGTTCTAAGGAGGGGAAGGAAAAAGATAGAGGACAAAATAAAGTGAAGCTAAATATTTATTTTGTTTCCCTATCATTTTTCGTTACCCTTGATAAACCCCTACAAAGTTCGAACATAAATCACGAACATCTTCAAAACTTGTTGATTACCTTCAATTCCTTCCTCAATATTTTCAAGAGCATGTATTTGGGTCGACGCCTCCCGGCTCTTTGTCTTCTTCTTATTCTCCTTAGATTTCACTTTCTTATTTTTCTTTCTAGATCCACAACAGCAACACCATTTAGGTAAACAATTGCACGTTTTCCCTGGAGCTTTCTTCTTGACAGGAGCATCATAGCCGTAGAGTGCTTGTCTCCTAAAGACACAACCAGTTCCAACGTAAATTGGTCCTTGAATCCCGTCCAGACCTTTCATATTGATCTGTTTAAATAGATGAAAAAGTTAGCAACTTTATCCAGATAGAGTAATAATACTGCTATGGTTCAACCATTATTACATTTACTCTATGTGCACACTTTACCACCTTATGTTTAATGGAACCCACAAACACATCCTTAATATCCAAAAGTTGTTAAGAGTGTGCCAGATCTGATGACAAATGTAAATCACGAAAACTTGAGTGCAATCATGCATATGCATGAACAATACCAATAAGGAGCTTTACGTACATCAAAGAAAACAACATTCCGATTTGAGTATCTGTCATGACGATCGATCCCATCAAACCTTTGAGGAAACTGCACATAACATATTTTCTTTCCAGAGATGGGGTCCATCATGAAGCACATAGCTTCACGGAGTGCCTTGCTGTTATTTATGTAGTGATCGCAATCAACATTCAGTAGGTAAGGAGCATTTGAGATGACTGCTGAGACTCGCACCTAGAAAATTCAACCAAAAACAGTTACACCAAAACTAAAAACTGAGCTAAATCCAAGTAAGAGAGGGAGGATTACCAGAGCATTCATGGCACCAGCTTTTTTGTGGTGATCAAATCCAGGCCTCTTCTCACGAGAAACATAAATAAGATGGGGCAACTCATTTCCTTCGATGTCATGGACACCATCGTGACCCAAGAACACCTGTTGAAAAGACAAAACTCAACATAAAATCAAAACCTTCAACTGGATAATTCCAAAAAGATAAAACAGCACAAAAGAACAGATACATACTTGAATCATTCCTGGATGGTCCCTGACATTGTTACCAGGCCATGGAGTCCCATCTTGCATTGTCCAACCATCCTCCGGAACCTTCTCTGCCATGGCGACCAACCCATTTATCCGAACTTTAAACTCTTCATATTCTCTCTGTAGTCACAAAGTAAAGGCAACGGAAAAACCAGTCATCACATTTGACGAATAAAGTCCAAAACTCCAGTTAATATCAGAATTTATCATCAAGCTTCAGAATTATTCAGAATAACAGAAATTAGTAGGTCATATATTTTACTAAATGCCACATCCTGAATACTTCACTGACCACTACGTAAAGTCCCAATGTCGCATTGGGCCTGCTTGGTTGGGCCAGTTATAACTGAAATTGGATTTTTGTGTTCTTGGGAACAGCATTTCAGCCATTTGAATAGAAAAGTTACGAACCTTCATCGCACGACGTTCCCTCACAAATGTAGGATGCACTTTGTCTCTAAGATAGTCAACCTTCTGAGCAAAATACCACTCCGGGGCACGAGGCTCGATATTGAACTTCTTGCAGAATGGCACCCACTTCCTAGCAAACTCGGAAGTCTCAGAGAGGGCTTCAAAAGTGAGCATGGCAGCACCATCGTCAGAAACATAGCAAGCAACCTTGTCGACTGGATAATCGACAGCAAGGATTGAAAGAACTGTGTTAGCAGTGATAAGTGGTGGTTCTTTCATTGGATCCACAGTACTCACGAATACATCTATAGGAGCTAGCTCAGATGGCTTCCCCTCTTTCTCATACCTGAGATAAAAGTTTTTGCAAGCACTAGCTTAGAACACAAGAAAAAAAACAAGCGAGCGGGCGCTCAGAGAGAGAGAGAGAGTGAGAGAGAGAGAGAGAGCATATACCTCAGTGACAATCTATCAAGGTATGTTTCTCGCTCAATTGGGAAAAACTTTGGGAACTGGTCGAATATCCATGAGACGGCAAACCATATCTCACAAATAATTGAAGTTAGCCACAATCCATAGGCATCAGGGACTGGGTGGCGAATCCTGTAGTCGAAAAAAAGCCCAAGAACAGCAAGTCGGAGTAGAATGATCATTCTGTATGGGTTTATCCTGCTTGAAGAAATTGGCATTTTCCTAGAAAGTGGCTGCCTGCCTTCATCCATCCTAAACAAAAAAGTAGAGAAAAACATTAGTTACAAATTTCTGAAATCCGAACATAAAAGCAGTTCAAAAGGTTAGATACAAATATCCATCAGATCATTTAATTAATAAACAACAATCTGGGTTAGCCGCTTGTCAGTTAACATGTTCAACTGTTTCTGCTTATGTATATTCAAACTTCGTCCACTTTTTCATCTTCCCCCAAATATCAGATTTACCAGGGCTATAGCTGTAAGTTAACTGAGCTCATTACCAATGAACAGAAGAAAAGTCACTTGCTCGAAACCTTTTCAATGCTCACTATATTACTAATGCTGATAAATGTCTTCAAGCAAATAGAGGCACAACTTATACAGCTAGTTTCCGCCATAAGGTTAAGCAAGACAAGTTCAAGCTTGTCAATTGTAATTTCATGGCTTTTTAAACTCCGGCTATATTGGTTTCGTGTTTTCCCCCCTTTAGTCCCTCTGAAACATGCAGCACTCATTCACATTTCTCCTTGAAGATCCTGTACAACATCCTGTAAATACTAATATGCCATGTAAACATTCCATATAACGCACACTGCTATTAGTGCTTAAGAACAAGTAAAAAAAAAACTAGCTCTACGTTATAAGAGCAATGGATTATTAATGGTTGAACACTGAGATGAGCAAATTCAGTTTTGTATCATAATTTTAGTCCAAATATAGTCGTCAGATCAACAAAATAGCAGGCATTTAAGGTGTGACGCCTCTTTTGAATTTCACTTGTGTGAAACCCAAAAGTTAGCTTAACCAAATAACGTGTGACTATTCTTGTAAGTTATAACCAATATAATAATCTTGAACGAGAAAATTCTTTCCACAAATTAGCGATATTGGTTATACTTTTCCCATAAAACTCTGTTTAATCAATTAAGGTTCGGATGTCAAGTGAACTCCAAGACAGCTGCCATCAAACACCTTAAAGGAAGGTACTATAATCAAAAAACCACCTAATTTCCAACACTCTGCAATGGCCAGATCAGACCCCAACCAACACAGCTAAACCACCAATAAATATTTATTAGTACACGAGAACAAGAAAATTTGTTCAAGAATAGAAAGGACAGAAGATAACTGCCAGTAAATGTTGATGCTCTTAACAATAAAAATGAATGCATACTTAAATCACATTCGCACGTAATATCAACCAACTTCAAGTTAGTATAACAACAAGGTAAATACAAACCATCCATTGAGTGCACCTACTTGGGTAAATCAGGATCATCAAAATCATCTCCACCATCTCCTTCATGCTTAACAACTTGAAGTCTCTCATTCTGCCTTTTCTTCCACTCCTCCATTCTGTCTTTCCATGCAACTGTACCATACCCATATACTGCTAAATCTTTCTTTGGATCCATCGGTCGGGGTGGCACTATAAAATCAACACCAAGTACATTCAACCATACGAATCATAAACTGATTTTCAATCATAAGAACTTCCCGCAATCGGAACAAAAACACTTACAAGACATGGAATCAGTAAACGGCACCGGATGGACTCGCTTTCCGCGACCCATAAACGGAGGAATGATGAGGGCATGCTTATCAGAGGAAATCCCAGCATCCTAAATGAATATTATTTATATGACCATTAAAATTCACAACACACAAATGATGCAGGATAAAGACAACTTAGTTAAAACCAATGTCAGTTCAATTCACCTCCTGGTCATAGGTAAGGAGTGGGATATCCGGATTTAGGGGAGAGGACTCCATCTCATAGGGGGCGGTGACCCCAGAAGCATTGCGTTGGTGACCGCGACCAGTACTAAGGCGGGAAGAGAGCCCTGCCTCTGCAAAGTGTTGAGGATCGTTGCCCCCATATTCAAACTCATTATCCAAATCATCAAATTCCTCTTCTTCTTCATCGCCATCAACTCGGGGACTCCCTGCATAACATGAATGGGGTGTCAAATTTTTAGGCAATTGCCATATTATCATGAAACTAAAGAAACATGTAGAAAAATAAAGAAATTAGTTCTCGAGCAAGTTTAATTACTATCGAGGGTAGATCTTAAGGATTATCTTAGCATCATTCTTCAGTATATCCGTTTGTATTTTCATTGTTACAAGACTCCATTATAGGTCTCAATCCATCAGTATACTAAAGACAAGTTACAACACCATTTTTGTGCAAACCAAGAGGAGTTAATGGAGATCTGTAAATTTCAACAAGATCTTCCACAGGGCTCAACAAAAATACCAGATTCGTGTAACCAGCCCTAATTCATAGGGATAAATGCTCGGTTTGGTTTGGTTAGTAAATGACAATCAAATAATTACCTTTGAGGCGTTTGTACCGGGTTTTGCACTGAGGACATGCTTGATTTCCCTCTCTTCTTTCATACTCATAGCAAGCTCTGCAAACGGGGAATGCACATTCATTGCAGGCAACAAATGGCTCCCCATCCACAGTAACTTCGATCTCATCTCCACAAATCTGGCAAATCTGCCCACTAAGTTCCTTCACAGATGTTACCTGTTACATATGCAACATTTTACCATGTAAATCGGCATCAGATCATAAAATTCTTGGTTTCAACTAACCCAAGTGAGGGCTCAGGTAACATATTGTGGAGAAAGTAGCTCTGATACACTTATTGTAAGGAATTTGCTTGAATCTGGAAACTATGAGGGTACTAGATTTACACAGCAACCCAAAGTATTCGAAAGATAGGGAAATGGGTTAGTTTAAGAATGAAGAAACAAAGTTAAATGGCCTGAAAATGCTGGAAAAACCCAAGAAACAGCAAATCTATTCTTAAGAGCTAAATATCAGCCATTGACTTCAGACTCCATACTGACCAGTGGCAAGCAATTAAGGATTAAGTTTTCAATACAAGACAACCCAATTATATGTGCTATGGAGTAAATGGTGTCAAAATCAAAGTAAATCAGAGGGAGAAAAGTAAGAAAGACTTTGTAACACGTATTTTAGACTGTTCATATCTTCATATGCTCAGAAATTAACAAATGGAGCTGAAAACCAGTTCAAGAGCTAATTGAAAAAATAGAAATATGAGATTATCAGGGCAGTTAAAAAACATAACCCCATAATTAAAACTGAAAAAGGAGAAATCAAATCAGAGGAAGAAAAGTAATTGAAGAAAAAAAAAACAATTTTTATTTACATTTATCTTCAATTGCTCAAAAATTAACAAATGGAGCTGAAAACAATTGTAAAAATTAAGAAATGAGATTTCGAGGGCACTTCTAAACAAAACCCCATTGTAATAAATGAAAAGGGAGAAATTTGTTTTAGCAGAAAAAAAAAGGGAGAAAATGGTGTCAAAATCCAAATCAAATCAGAGGGAGAAAATTAAGTAAAAAAAAAAAGGGGCAAATTTTAGGACATTTCCAATTCCAATTTGATCCAAAATGCACAAATCGAGTCCAAAATCAATAAAGAGAAAAATGCAGAAAAAAAAGAGAGAGATTGAGAGGAGGAGGAGGGCACTTACTCGTCCAATCTCATCTGCATTAATAAGAACAAACTCATTCCTGTTGTGTGAACCCGCAATGAGCCGTCCTTTGGTCTCCATCAAACCCTAATCCAAAAACCCACACACACATACACATACACTACTCCTCCCGATCTCCTCCCTTGAAATCACAGAGAGAAAGAGAGATGAGGAGGAGGAAGAGAGAGAGATAGAGAGAGGGAGGGAGAAGGAGAGAGAAGGAGTGGCTCACAGATAGAAAGAAACCCACATAGCTTTTTTCCTCCTCTTTGTATTAAACACCCATCACAGGAAACACCAAACCCACATTAAAGAATGGCCCCGAAAACGACACACAAACAGCACATATACGTCTTATACGTATAATACCACCTCCTATATATATAATAACAATACTTTTAATTAACAACTGGAAAACGAGAAAATGTGTATTGGAATTTCTTGATTCCTTCCTTCCGTGAGTGAGAAAAACCCAGATTAGGTTTTTAACCTCACTGTCAAACTGGGTGTGGAGTGAAAAAGGGTTTCTAGACAGAGGGGGGGAAGAGAGAGAAAGTTAACGCGTAAAGCAGAAGGGGACAGAGAGATCTGGTTCGATGGATCTCTCCGTGGATTTTGATGATCAGAGGGAGGAGAGGGGTTTTTTTTTTTTTTTGGAGTGTGGGGACCAGTATTTTAGGTGGAGGAGGGTGCTGGTAATTTAACAGGTTTCGTTTTAACACTCCATTAAACCTCGTTTAATAATATATTAGTCGTATTTCATCGTTTAGTGTTCCGACTTAGTCAAAGGAGAGAGAAGGGTCACAATGGCGCGGGGATTTTTTTTTTGTTTCATTCGTCATTCCCAATTTATTTAGAGTAATTCTTTAATTTATTTATTACATAGGAGGGGGAAAGAGGATTCGATCCCGGAATGCAGTGTGTTCATTCGGGTTCAAAATTTATTATAGGAGAGATTCGATCCTGATTTGACCAAAAGTATCAAGACACCACTTGTGCACTGGGAAATGTTTTTTTCACACCCCATTTTCTTATATATTTACTCGTCCTGCTAGGGTACAGTATTTTAGTGTACCCAAAATGTACATTGGTTCTGTGGGACGCATTTCGTAATCTCACACAAATGATTATAATCGCTCAATATTTCTTAAAACACTTTTTTAAGGGTCATTATAAAAAATTAGCTCATTTTAACATCGATAAGGCCCCAATCGATTACTTGCCCAATTTCCTATCACTAAGAGGTTATTTGGCAAAAAAGTAAAAACCGGTTTTTTGGTTTTTTTCATTTTGTCTTTATTCAAATTTTTTTTTGCATTTTTTGGTTTTGCGTCAAATTTTCGTGGTTTATGGATTCGTCTCCAGATAGTATAAAATTATGGCTAAAAGTAATATTTTTTTTAATAAAACCGAAAATAAACCAGTTTATTGATTTAATTTCGGCTTTATTAAAAAAAAAATTAGTTTCACCCATAATTTTATACTCTTTGGATTCGTCTCGACGAGACAAATCCATAAACCACGAAAACTTGACGCAAAACAAAAAAATGCAAAAAATAATTTTTTTGAATAAAGACAGCGAAAAAATCAAAAAAACGTTTTTACTTTTTTGCCAAATCACCCCTAAAGTGGCCGTAGAATCGATTGAAACCTTACCGATGTTAAAATGAGCTAATTTTTTAAAATTTAGCCTTAAAAGAGTGTTTTAGGATATCGAGTGGTCCGATCAATTGTGTGGAAACCCCTAAATGGGTCCCATGCAAGCGGTGTACATTTGGTGTACACTAAAATGACGTGCCCAAAGTTTTATGGTAATTGCACCTCTTTTTTGTCTTATATGTGTTGTTGCATAAAGCTGAAAACTGAAAACTATAAATTAGAAACTAAGTACTGAATGCTGAATTTGTTAAGCTGATAAGTTATTTGATATGCACTGAAAAATAAGTTATTTAATGTGTAAAATGAACTGAAGTATTAATTAAATTATATATATAAGAAGTTTCCTGTGAGGGCTTCCTTACAAAAAAAAGTGCGGGAAAACAGTTGTGGGTCATTGGATCCTATGCCCTTCACGTGATCCAACGGCTCACAACTGTTTCCCGCACTTTTTTTTTGTGAGGGAGCCCTCATAGAAAACTTCTTTATATATATATATATATACACACACACGCCATATTGACAAGATGGCTCGGGAATTAGTTATAACTAATGGTCACCATATATTTGCGATAATAGTGATTATGGTGTCTGGAGGATGAAGTTGTGGAGTGGTGGTTGGGGAGGAGGCGGTGGCGGTGGTGGTAGTGGTGAGGTGGAATACTGATGGGAGTTGTGGTAGTTGCGGTGGCAATAGAGTGACAGTGGGATGGTGCTGGTGGTAGAGGCTATGGAGTGGTGGCATCTAGTGGTTGGAGTGGTGGAATGATGGTGGCGGTGGATGAGGGAGATGATGATGGAGTGATGGTGGTAGTTATGGTGAGAGTGGGGTAATGGTGGTGGTAATTTATGGCGCGAATGGCGAAGTAGTTGTGGTAGTGGGAGTGGCGAAATGGTGGTGGAAGTGGGGGTGGTGGTGTCGTGATGATAGTATAGGCGGCGAAAAAGTGTTTTGTGATAGTGGTGATAAAAGTGAGTGGTGGTATCTATAGTATTGGTAGTACCGGTGGTGGTGGTGGTGGTGGTAGAGCGGTGGCGTCAGGATGGTTGAAGTGGCATAGTGGTGGTGGTAGGAATGGTGTTGGTGATGGTATAGTGGCAACAATAATGGTGGTGGAAGTGGGAAGTGGGAAGTGGTCATGGTGGTGGTGTAGTGGTGATGGTAGTTGTTATGGGAGTGGAGAAATGGTGGTGGAGTGATTGGTGGTGGAGTGGCAAAATGATTGCTGGATGGTGGTGGCGGCGGCAAAAGAGTATATGCAGTGGTGGTGGTGATAGTATAGTAATGGTAGTGTCTATAGTATCAGTGGTGGTGATGGAGTTGTGGTGATAGTAAACTGGCACGGAGGTGACAACAATTATAATAGCGGCTGTGTAAAGTGTAGCGGTGGAGAAGAAAATAGTTAAATGAAAACACACAAAAATTTAGCCAAAGGTACTTAATTTTTATGTAACTTAAAACTTAATCATTTTATAAAAAGCACTTTTAATCTTTTAAGTAATGTAAAATGCGAGGTTTATCAAACCTATTTAATCACTTATTACTTAGTTTTGGATTACTCAATCCATTGTTTTTTTGAGTGTTAATATCTTTTAAAGCGTTATTAAACAAGGCACAAAATTTCTTAATCCCTTTTTTTGTCATTTAGAGCATCTTCATTGGAGTGACCATTTACTCAATCCATTGGAGATATTCTTGCAATCCCAAAAAAACAATATATCAAAAAACACATGTATTCAATGCAAACAGATTATGTTACTAATAATCCAATATTTTCTGGGCAACAATTTTTTTTTTCTTTGGCTTTATAAATAAGAACAATATTTTTTTTTCTTCATAAATGAACCTATTTTACTAACTCAGTTTTTTTTGTTTGGCTTTATGAATTGTGTTACCAAATTACCAATCTGCCCTTGTTTTTATTCATAAGGTTAGTGGAATTTGTTGGGTTTTTTTTGGGACTTTTTTGTTAGCGGAACAGAGTAGCTTCTAGGTTAAAAGTAAATTGACTGTCTTAATTAACTTTTAATAATTAACTTTGACCCACTTATTCATGTGGCCTCATTAATGTTAGATCTTTGTCAGTATTCGATTTTTGCTCGCAAACTTGGTTTAATATAGTAATATAATAAGTAAATAAATTGATGATATGGCATGTACCTAGTAAAGTGTGATCATATATTATTCTATCTCAACTAGTCTCGTGCACAATGCTTTAATTTTTCACTTATTTATTTTAGTAAAAAAATTATTTAAAGCAATTAATTCATAGTTTTGATTGTCGTTTGTTTTTCTAAATTTTTACTAGTTTTTTCCCTAATTTTGTTATTACAAGAGAACAAAAAAAAATGAAAAAAAAGTAAAAATTCGATGAAAAAATGAGAATAGTTCAAATTATTTTTTATCAGAAATTAATTTCGTATCAGGCAATATCTTTTATTTGTCAAATTTCTTCCATCGAGCAGTAAATGTAAATCCATAGAAATCACCAATAATAAAGATAGGAGTATAAATAGTTCAGAATCCAGATCCTTAAAAAAAAAATAGTAGTACTAAAAAATATAAAAAGAAGTCCATGATAGGAGGCGTGAGGGCGCACTCATGTTATAGAGATTGGAGAGAGAGAGAGAGAGAGAGAGAGAGAGCAAAGTGGGCAAGACGCTAACCATCACGTGGTTTGGGTGTCAGGCGGGAATAATTCAACTTCTCGCGAGAAATTCACGAAGCTGTCCAACAGTCCAAGCAAGGTTAAAAGTCATTTTTATGCTTCTGTTTCTTTTACTAAACTGCCCTCGTAAGGGTGTTCCGCTAAGGTAGTTTTGTTTTAAAACTGCCTTAACTTTTTTTGTTCACATCTTTTTATGTTTTTTTGATCTTTTTTTTATGAGAGGATCTAGTATAAAAATAAATTTTGGAAAAAAACTAGATAGTGGAACACCCCCTTAGTTTAGTTTTGGAGATAGAGGCAATAAGTGGAGAGAAAAATGAGTGTAATGATTACAAAATAAAACTGAAACTAAATTAAAACTGTGAAACGAACAAGACCTGTATTGTTTACTACAGCTTTGTTATAGTAATAGTAAAGATAGTGATTTTTGCATTCTAAAATTTACTATCTGCGTTTTAAAAGTACATTGCAAAAATCAATTTATTTTGGGGTGCGGAAATCAATTTTGGTAATTGTAAAAGGAAATTAGTATAAAATTTACTGTAAAAATCAAATTTTGGATTTTGGGTATTGGTAGAAACTAATACTCAGTTGTTACTAGAGCGTTGAAATAGTGATTAATTTGCAGTAAAAGTTGATTGCATTTGGGTTGAGCTTCTACTAAATTTGTAGTATTTTTGGTTTTTATATTTTTGCGTGTCTTGTCTCCATTTTTTTAGATTCACATTTTTATTTTTTTGGATCAATCATCTATCAAAATGATAGGACTCGAAAGAGAAAAAAAATACTACCCGAAGCCAAAAAACAAAAACACTAAAGACAAAAAAAAAAAAAACTTTTCTAATTCATCCCGTCGAGACGAATGATTGATCCTAAAAAAATTACGAAGAAAAGGCTAAACAAAAAAAATATACGAAAATTACAAAAATACCAAGAAAAATAGCAAACCATAAAATTAGTGGAAATTACTGGGGAAAGTTAAAAATAAGTTCTAAAATAATTAAGAATGTAAAACCTAATTCGAAAAACACCCAAAAAAATTTGGCTTCTCTCAAACGTATTTAGACCCTTTTTAACTGTTAAGAATCTCCACATTTCTTATATATATTGATATTTATATATAAAAAAAAACTGACAATAATTATATTCTAAAACTAGACTTTGAAAAATATGTTCTTAGAATTTTTTTTGGACAAGTATTACTGCTATTTCATTACGCATGCTATTGTATCACATGGTGATGGGAGAAGTGGTTTCATAAAAATCAACTGCCATTTCATGTGGTCAATCAAATGCCCGTGCTTATTTAAAGAGATTGTTGTGTTTGTTTCGGATCTGGGGGAGGTGCTGTGATGAGGCACTTAACGATATTCGATTGAGTTGATTTTTGGTACACTTATTGTACTCGACGAGCTCTACACGGTGGACGTCTCCGATCATCGGAACGTTGCCGGGGCAGGGCCGTAATGAGCCCGCACAGCACGCTGCGCAGCAGCTCTCCTGTTTCCGTTTGTTTCCAACCATTGTTTGGAATTCCTTTTCTCCCTCCCTAATAAATTCTTACTTTCGCCGATAAAAAGAGAAGAAGAAGATAATCTTTCCGTCTCAAATTGGTCGCCCTTTCTTGATCTTGCATTTAAATTTTTTTTACAACAATTTGAATATCTTAGAGTAGAAAAAATTTGTGTTAAATTTTTTAAAAGAAAACTCATAAACACATTATTTTTGCATGTCAAATGCGTGGTTCCCAAAAAAAAAGGCAAGTAATTTGGGACGTAGGGAGTAAATTGTTGGTTATATACAATTTATTATTTATAGAGGCAGTATAGGGTTAGTGTTTATGAACACCCTTTGAAGAATTTCTGAGACCACCACTGCTAATCCAAATCATTTTTGTCAAGTAGTTTCACAAAAATGTTACAGCAAAGATTGTAGTCTGTTTATATATAACTTTGTGCAATCCTGGATTTTCTTTTCATGCGGGACTCCCATTTTTCAATTAATTTTGGATGATCCGAACCATTGAATCTTTTTAAAACGTGTTTTTAATGGGTTTCTCGTGAGGAATCATAAACAAAAAAAAAATGATCAGGAGTGACTTGATCCGATAGTTTTTGATAAAAACTTTATACAAGTTAGAAGTAGTTGTTTTTAGTTTTTGAATGAGCAATTACTGAAATTATTTT
>CM029271.1:35096495-35200098 GCA_016920895.1 Vaccinium myrtillus | reverse complement strand
ACACCGCCAATAGTTGGCCTGCTTTGGCTAAAAAGTAATAAATTGGTTTTTTGATTTATTTGTTTTGTTATTCTAAATTTTTATTTTATATTTGTTAGTTTTGCGTCAAATTTTCGTGTTTTATTGATTTGTCTTGGCGAGAGAAATCCAAAGAGTATAAAACTATGGTCAAAACTAAATATTTTTTGAATAAAGCCGAAAATAAACCAATTTATTAGATTAGTTTTGGATTTATTCAAAAAAATTAATTTTGACCATAATTTTATACTCTTTAGATACCTCACGTCGAGACAAATCAATAATTCACAAAATTAAACTTGACGCAAAACTAACAAATATAATTTTTTTTTGATAAAGACAAAACGAATAAACCAAAAAACCGGTTTAAACTTTTTTGCTGAAGGAGGCTTACTGTGAATAAGTTTGTTTTTTAGTTTCAAGATCTGTACAAGATAGGAGTATTACTGCTATGAATCTAAAAAGAAAATAGGTCTGATCACCCTATACAACGAACTGATTCCTCTTTGGAGCAGAAAAAAGTATGGAGATGTTGCCGGAACAAAATAGGTTTGAGCTTTGCATATGGGAGTAATTATGGACAGGGTAGGAGGTGGCTATAAACAACCCTGTTGTAGGGGAATTAATCCTCGGGATTAAATAGTCCAAGCGTTTGTCTGAACAAGAGTAATTAGAAGAATAAAAAAAATATTATTCCCTCCGTCCAGATTTGTGTGTCCCTCGTTCAATTGTAACCGGATAAAAAATTAGTGATATTTTTTAAATTAGTAAGTAGTTTTATGTCCAATATAAATCTTGTTTGATAGATCTCGATTAGTTCTATAAAAAAATATTTTTAAAATTACATATACCATTATAAATTATAAGATATAATCGTTTGAAAAGTTGCGTGAACTCCCAAAATGAACTATCAAATCCAGACGGAGGGAGTACCAAACTACTCCAATACTTTGTATGAAGATTTTTTTTTTTAAAAAAGAAGTCTTTAGGTTTTCGATTATTTTTTTCTTTTGTAATTTTTTTGAAATTTTGATCGCAATTTTTTTCAAATTAAAATTTTCTATATGAAGCGAATCGATAATTCATAAAAAAAAAAATGATGCAAAATAAGTACTACTAAAAAAGAGTTTTTTTCTATTTTCCGCCCATTGGGCTGACAACAAGCACACATAAAAACAAAAAAACACACACATTCCTACGTACTTTTCACATATTTCAATACCGTTTCACACTTTTCTATATACTTTTTACACATTTTAATACACTTTTTAAATCTTAATGTCAGCCCGGAAACTGACTTTAGAATTTGCCCTAAAAATAAATTTATTTTGGTCAAAAAAATCGAAACAATTAATCCTAGCACTACTCCACTACACCCCCTGATACCATGTGGAGTGTAATAATTACATTATAATTACAAATCCAGCACTAATATACTCTATAGTACCGTTAAAGCGCCACGTGTAAAAAGGTCAAAACACGTAGGCAAAGTGGGACCCAGACTTCAGTAAGAAGAGATTGTAAGTGTTTTGTGTAGGCCCCGCCACAACTTTTTTCCACGACAACCAAAGTGAGGGAGAGCTGGCAGTCGCACTGTTTCCGTCGGTGGAAAGCGATGCGGAGTATAAAAATATCAGCGCCATGTGGACCCCACCGAACTGACTCGGGGTGCGTGTCCAAATATTCGTATTCATTTACTTCTGTGTCGCGGGTATGCGCATTGCACCCCGCCGACACTTCTCTAGCTGGTTTTGATCGGGTGCGGTTACCATGAAAAGGGAAACAATGCAATCAAATGTACAACGGAGTATGTGGAATCTATATTGGGATTTCACACAAATGATCGGAGCATTTGATTGCTTTGGAAATTTTCTCTAGAGAGCGTTCCCAATTAGATTCAACAAAAAGGTTTGTAGTTCGTCGTGCAATTTGTTAAAGGATCTTGCTAACCTCCGTTCATTAGTCAGAGGGTAATAGGAACATAAAGACAAATAAGCTTGGATTTCAATACATCTCTCATGGATGACACATTTTAACGGATACTAATATATTTTTTCCTAATTTTGATGGGTTTTAAAATAACCTAATTTTTCACGGTTTTTTTTTTTTTTTTTGAACTGATTTTTCACGGTTCTTTAAGTGATGTATTATGCGAAAACGAACTATCTTGATTTTTGAAAAAAACCGTTTTTTTTTGTTAGTGGAATACCCGAAAAGTGTTGTGTTATAAGTCATGTCATGTACTCCAATAAAGTATTTTGCATTAGTACTATTATATTTTGGTCTGTCTTCATAATTTCTTGTAAACACGGGAGCACTTTCTTCTGTGTTCGAGCTGTTGCCAGAGGAAATAGATCTCTCCTTATCAGACAATACTCTTTTCTTGCAGGTTCAATTATTTTACCAAAACACACTGTATTACCAAGAGTCTCACTAAAAAATCAACTCATTCATATCAATAAATGCATAATTGATACTCGTTCATGAATTATCAAAAGAGACAAAAATTGAATGAATTCATATAACACTTTATAATATCCGAATGGACTGATGTTTCAAAAATACTCTTAAAATAGTAGTAAGAGTTTACTAAAAATATTGAACGGGTCTGATCATTAGCACGAGATTCTAGAATGTCTCAATGTACAAATTGGTGTTGTATTTGGGGGTGCTTTGGGAAAAAAGTAAAATTTGGTTTTTTTGTTTTTTAATTTTGTCTTTTTTAAATTTTTTTTTACATTTCTTGGTTTTGTGTCAAATTTTCGTGGTAAAATTATAAAATTATGGTTGAAATTATTATTTTTGAATAAAGCTAAAATTAAACCAATAAACTGGTTTAATTTGGTTTATTTTTTGTTTTATTCAAAAAATTACTCCCTTCGTCCATTTTTAAATGATCCATATGTAAATACGTGCAAATTGAAACCCCTAAAAAACATATTTCTCTATATAATTTTTTAATTTGTTTTATACCAAATTAAAGTAAAGTGCTCATTGAGTACTTTAATTTGGTGTAAAAAAAATTTAAAAACGTTATACGTAAGTACATTTTTAAACGTCTGCAAATTAAAAATACACGTTTTTCAAGTGGATTACTTAAAAAGGGACGGATGGAGTATTAGGTTTGTTCCATAATTTTATACTTGTTTGGATTAAATGCCTCGTTCGAATGAATACAAAAACTTAACGCAAAAATAACAAATGCAAAAAAAATAAATAAATAAAATATAGACAAAACCAAAAAATCAGTTCTGTCCTTTTTTGGTGGAAACCAAACGGTGCTTGCTTGGTTACTGTTACACGTGTAAAGATAGGAGATGAGACAGCTAGTAGTCGATGGTGTGTCGTTATCATAATAGCTGTCACCCAACAACGACTTTTGTGAGCCAAGTAGAGAGAGATACATATGATTGACATGACGTATAACAGTCTGTATGTATTTTTTGTACTGTTTTACCTTAATGCCCTGTTTGGTCGGTGGGAATTTTAGGCGGGATTGGGTAAATTTATATTTTCGTGAATGAAATATACGGCGGGAAAACGTGTGGCGGGCTGGCGGCTCGTTTTCTACTCCAATTTTCATTGGATTGGCTACAAGGGATGTGGATCAAGGAGGAGAGTAATTTTTAATTGTGATTTTTTTTGAAAATACTAAAATATTTTTTTATTACTCCGTGAGCATTTTTACATTTAATTTAATAAAGAGCACTTCCGGCAATTTTTCCCCTCTTTGACCAAAACACATATAATCGAGATGCCAAACAAAATTTTGTAGATTCCCATTTGCTTTTAATTTTGAAGTCTCATGCCAAATTTAAGTTTTACCACATTAGCTTTTAAAAAAATTTGATACCTCCAAATTTGAAGCAAATTTAAGTTTTACTATTGGCTGCTTTGCCTCTCTATTCTAATATGGCAGGCTTGGAGACATCAGAGAAGACCATCATCTCTATTTGGGTAAGATCGTAGCTTCATTCATTCGTTGAAACCTTGGGGATAATTTAGCATTGAAGTAAATCACCACACCACTTCTATCAAACATATTTCATTTGACGACGAATGCATGGTCAACACAACCAAAATCAGCCTTTATCCCTTGCTATCAAACAACCACAACTTAACTTTACAAGATTTAACAACCGGAAAATACCACTAGTCAATAACATTAATAAATCCTTAGTAGTTCAGTTTCAAATGGTTTGATCTTGGAAAAGAAAAGGACCGTCTTTGAAAAAATGAAGAAGAACAGACTAACTTTGGCTTATTCAAAGGCTTCTATTCTATTATGGCAGGCTAATTCTACATACTCACAATCAACTATATTTATTTGGGTAAGATCGTAGCTTCATTCATTCGTTGAACCTTGGGGTTAATAATTAGCATTGAAGTAAATCACCACACCACCTCTATCAAACATATGACATTTGACGACGCGAGAATGCATGGTCAACACACACTTAAAGCGCCTACGTTCCGCTTGCAGCCACTACAACCACAACCTAACTAGGACGAGATTCAACAACCGAAGCTACGGGTTGTCCCGAGGGTACTGAATCCTCCTATAGTTGTTAGCAGTATTGAATAAGCGAGTCATTGGTCTGGGAAAAGAAAAGGACCGTCTTTGAAAAAAAAAAAGAACTCGCTTAACTTGCTAGGCATTCAGAACAAAGGCGATTCTGTTCATGCTCGAGACGATCCGGCTAATTCTACATACTCACAATCAACTATATTTATTTTGTCAAACTAGCCTTACCTTTATACCATTTCCCGAGAGGTGGAAGAAATAGTCCATATGTTTTCCAACAACTATATATACATACACGCTCATTAAAATATGGAGTACATGCATGCTAATGCAAATCAATTATTGGTTGGTAAAGAACGTACTTGTCAGTTGTCACGCTCAGTAATGGATTATTAACTATGATCTGGGTTTTCATCTATAGTTTCTTGGATAATGACATTGATAACAATTAAAAAGTTGATTAATTACCTTTTTTGAGGTTAGTTGAATAGATAAATAGGTTTACCATTCATAAACTGTAGTTCAAATAGTTGTGTAGAAAAGTCTGAGGAGGCACTAAGAGAGTTTTGTTTTAAAACTGCTTTCGTTCTTATGTTCACACCATTTTTGTAATGTATTATGAGAGGATGATATGTATCGGTTTTTTAGAAAAACTAATTTTTGAAAAAAATTAGTTAGTGGAACACCCCCTGAGTTACAGGTAAGTAGGGCTGTAAATGAGCCAATCGAATGGAGTTGAGCTTTCGAATGTTCAGGTTCGTTTTAAACGAACTCGAGCCGAGCCTCGAACTCAATGAAAATTTGGCAAGCCGAACTCGAGCCGAGCTTGCCGAGGTTTGGATCGAACTCGAACTTGTTCACGAGCCTTAACGAATGAAAAATATTAGATATATATGCTCTCATACAAGTCTAGAACTTCAAATAAATTTTTTTATTTTGTTCATAAAGAAAATTCTACATATAGAAAATTATAAACACATGTTAAAATTTAAGTTTATAATAGTTTTTTTTTAAGTTCATACACGTACAAATTAAAAAAATTTCATTATGTGTATGAAAGTTTATACATGTTCAAGGTTTTATATGAAATTCTTATGAGATATTCATATATATTCCAAGTTCACGAGCCTAATCGAGCCGAATATTGTCAAGTTCAGGTTCGGCTCATTTACTAAACGAGCCTAAAATTGAGGTTCAGGTTTAGTTCGTTTAGTATTCGAACCGAACTCGAACAAGCCTTTTGCCGAGTCGAGTCTCGAATAGTTCGCGAACGGCTCAGTTCATTTACAGCCCTACAGGTAAGGCCTGGTTTGGCTTGAATAAGCCACTTGGGCTTATTTTTTTCTTCATTCAATTTTTTTTCCCACTTTTTGTTTGTTCCGCATCAAATTCTCGCGGATAATTAGTTTGCCTCGACAAAAAGAATTAGAAAAATAAATTACGATCTAAACTCAATTTTTTTTATAAAATAAATATAAAAATAAGCTAAAATCTGTCTTTTAACTTGTTTAAAAAATTGTGGTTTTGAAAAGAAAAATTAAGAATAATTTCTGTCGAATATATTTATTAGAAATGATTTAATCAAAATAGAAAGTCCCCCAAAAAATTCAACTGCAGAACGCATGATATATCCAACATAATCAATCAATGGAGTTGTTGGCCTGTCGAGAAAGATTGTGCATTGCTTACACATTAAGCTGTACATGAAAAATAAAAGTAGATTGTGTATTCCTTACATACTAACGGATCTGAGGGATCTGTAGTGAACATTATTGACCGTTGATCTCCGCAATCGATGACTCAGATTCGCTTAAACACTCTTACTGGTAAAAATATATTTTTATTATACGTAAGATATACAAACATATCTAAAGCATAGATTGCCGAATAAATGGCCCAGATGCTCACTACAGCCCCTGAGGCCCCATCCCACATTAACCAGGTAATGCGAGATAAATGTTATTTTTTTTTTTTTGTGGTTGCCTCGGAGATATTTTTCGTAATTAAACAAGAGGAAAAAAAAGGTGAGAACAGAAATTAAAAACAAAGAGGTTTCTATTTTCTAATGTCGAATGAACATGAAATAATGTAACGTAGTTATATTTTTCTCCAAACTACTGTTGGGGTGTTCACCAACAAAAAACTGTTTTTTCTAAAAACCGAGACATATCATTCTCTCACAATACATCACATAAAAAACCGTGAAAGACTAGTTTTTTCAAAAATCCACCTTAGTGGAAACATTGCAAATCTTTTTGCTTTTATTTTGGTCACCGACGGTCGAGTGGTAGGAGGAAGTACAGAATAATTGAGATGTAACGATTTCCAATTTCTCTCGTTCTGTCGGTGCACCTAATACTCCTATATACTTTTATCAATTAATCAAAGCTACAAGACACCTCAATCTCAATTTTTTTTCCCAGTCTCATTATTTTTAAAATATCCAAAAACTGTGTTTCACGTTAATTAATTTTTATTATTAGGCGGTATTGTTTCTGCCACGATGTGCAATTAACTGTGACGGCCCGTTTAAATGGGTATTAAAAAGTGAATTATTTATGGGCCCGGATCAGTGGTGGAGCCAGGAACGAACTTGGAGGCGGCCAAATTGTGAAAGAAATATTGGTTCTGTAATTTTTTTCAAGATTAAATCCAGTTATTCGAGTTTTATGGGTCAGTTTTGGTACATTTAAAAATTAATTTCGACTATTGTTGTTATTATATCATTCGACAGCTGCAGTATTATTATTGCACGATGTCATTCACTATGATTTAGTGTGTTTTGAAATGAAAATTGTTCATACTAGTTAATTATTTTTAAAGTTTTATAATTTTTCAAAATATATATATAAAAAATATGTAAAATATACTCCGAAATAGGAAATTGGAGGGTGACCCCTACGTAGCTCTGCCTCTGGCCCGAATGGTTAATCCCGGGCCCACATCTCATCTATGTTTTGAGATATGGTCTGCCCAGACCTTATCCATAAATAATACCCTTTCTAATAACCCTAATTTTGCCCCAGACCCTCTAATTTATCATTCTCCCCCATTTTAATTGCAAAACAAACAAAGTACTACTATTTTATCCCCTTATTATCAAAATCTTCCAAACAAAGTCCTATTTTATCAATTCTTCATAAATGTCATATCGATGTGAGTCTACCCTTAATAAATAATACTCCCGTAGTATCTTATCTCTGTACTATTTTATTCATCAAAAACTCATACCGCATCTAATCGAACCGTGAATGTCACAGGCATGTTATTTATCTTTGTGTAGGGCATTGCTTACGGACAGTTGAATTGGTCTCTGGCTTAGGCCTATTTGGGCGCCCAAGTTTTCCATTATACATCACGCATTTTTTCTTTTTGCACGTTTTGGAGCCGATTTTAAAGTGCATTAAAATACAAAATTCAACGATCACCCATGGAGATTGTTTTGAATTATGATTATACTTTTAATTAGAAAGCCAGTCTGCAAAATTTTCTTCCTCACACATTAATTCGAAAACATTTCAGATTCTGATTACAATCAAGAAATCAATAATCACACAATCTATAATATCCAGAATGTATGTAGGGGTGAAAATGATACTCCATTAATTAGCAATGGATGAAATAAAGACAATTATTTATGAGTTCTAGACCGAGGAAGTTAGCGATGACCTCTAACTTCGCCAACGTCTGAGTTCGTCAAGATGCTTGGATCGCTGATGGTAACAGAGTGTCGCTGTTCATGAATGCACTACCAAATTGTGAATTTTTATATTTTGAGGGTAAACCATATGTCATGAAATTTATTATGCAAAAATGCCTTGGCAAAATTGAATTGGATAATGCAGAATTCAAATTAAAATTCACATGCAAATGAACTTTTTGGATTCTGATTACAAGTCCACGCACAAAACCTTCTTCCAAAAATCTAGAATGCACGTATTATCCAAATACTTTTGTTACCGATTCGTTATAGATTCTGATTATCATCCATGAATTTCAAAATGAAGACAAAAATTTGTTTTTTGTTTTTTAATTATTGGAAGACAATTATTTGACTCTAAAAAATGCCAAGAACCAAGTTGGTGGGGGCTGTTGGGACTCGAGCCCATGTCTCCACTGCCAGAAGGTAGAAATCATACAACAAAATTACATCCACAAGTAGAGAGTCAATTGGATTGGGTATTGGTGGCCCTATCCAAATCAGACCAATTTGAGCCATCCCACCATATCTCATCCTACTTTATTGATGCCCCGAAAATCCTTTCTGTTCGGGTCGAAAAACCAATCGGGTATAGTTCTTTCTTTGCTAGTATATTATGTAGCTAAATTGCACAAATATATATATATATTTTCTTGCACGGTGAAAAGATGATTTTATTAATCCAAAGTAACAGGTACAAGAGATTAAAGGGACTAAGTATAATGTATCACAACGGGAGAGAGACATCCAACTAGGTTGACACCTAACTCTCTCGACAATCATATGCCCCAAAGTCCGGTTGGCCAGAGATCAACCAGCCCAAACAAAACCATGCCTCAACAAATGTATACCAATTAAGATTAATAGTGGAGAACTCCTAACACTTGTTGAGGAAAAAAAAAACTAATTAAGAAAGCCCTACCACAGAGTAAGTAATTGCACAAATATAGGATGCTAAATTATCTTTAGGATGCTAAATTATCTTTTAGTTTTGATATAGCAAGTATATTTGATCTCTCTCCACTCATTACACTGACTTGTTCAAAACTAAACTAAACTATCTAACCAAACACAGTCCTTGTAATTATAGCAAGTATATTTGATCACATAAAAGGTTGAATTTCCACTATGATATTTGCGGTACAAGTTATCATTTGCAGAGTCATTCTCACTGATTTGACAATTTGTAATTTAAGATTATCAAAAATACCATAGTGGAAACTCGCCTTCTCACATTAATGATATTTATACTACGACGGAATTGAGTGAGGATCGGTGTCAAATCTTTCCACGCCCCGTTCATTTTCTATTGGGTTCGCCATCGCTTATACCCGACCCGACTCTAATGGTAAAAAACTCACCATTGATCACTTAAATAATCCAACTCGAATGTGTACATGTCTAGATAACATTCACACGTACCTTTGGAAAATGCTTAGAATATTTGGTTAATTAAGTGATGTTAGAGCATAGTAATGCCCTCCGCCCATGTGCCATCTTATTTGTAGGAATGATTAGGCCAAGGAAAAGTCACTAAAGTTGTAGAGGAATAATTCAGGTGAAGAATCTATGTATAATTAAATGATGATTTGAGTATGAGATCAACTTTCATGATCACTCCCTACCGTAAAGGCTTGTTTAGTTCCTATGATATATACTCCGTTTTTTTAACGAAGAGTGTCTCGATGAACCGCACTAATCTCTCAAATACCTCTCATACAGCCTTTTCCACGAGTTTGCATTGCCGAGCTAAGGGTATTAATCGGTTCTACGACCTTGGAGTCGTAAGCCCTGTCGAGGTAAGTTGATTAACCACTGTGACAATCCTCTTGGAATTACGATAGATATGTATTCTGCTCCTCTACTCATTGACAACTATTGTTTTGTGGAAGTTATGAAGCTGCGAGAATGTTTTGATGATGAGTAGGAACTAAGAGAAGATAATTAAGTTCTAGCCAAACTGCCTTTAATTTTGTCAATATGAAAAAATTAATACTCTATTTCCCAATGTTGCTTATATTCAAAGTTTTTTTTTAGCACGGCTTAAAAAGTTCAAAAAAAAAAAAAAAAAACTAAACCCTAGACCAGAAGAAATTAAGAAGTATCGACGAGAAAAAGCAGTGGGGCAACTCTCTATTCCATCCAGAAAAGCAAGGAGAAAATTTTCAGTACCGAATGGGTATCACGTGGCACCAGTAAAATCTTTATTGTTTGCGTTAATATTGTTTTGATTATATGTGACCGTAGAAAACCTCTCTTGAACTCGACTGATGAAAGTCCGAAATCTATTGCAAATTTGGTGGCATTATGGCTCCCTTAACTTCGAGAAGATCATCACTTTTTTCACTTCACATTTCTAAAAAAATTTCCAAAAAGATTCTTTCACCTTCTCTTATCTCTCCAATCATTAATTATATTTCTCTCTCTACTCATACCCTTCCATCCAATCATTATTTTCATTTCTCTCTCTATCTCTCTCCAATTATTACATCTCTCTCTAATTATTACTTTTTCCAAAAACTCATCCAAACACTATCTCAAAAATATTTCTCAAAATATTCTTCTCAAAACTCTCAACCAAACACAGTGCATATACTCTAGTAGTATTCGGAGGAATTTTCTCGGTTGTGTTGTACTCAAAGATTGGGGCAGGGAACCAAATGGTGCACATCACGTTTAAAATTTCATGCAGCAAGCACAAGGTATAAGCAGTGTGGGCACAGGCCCACACCGGCCAACATATGCCTCCGCCACTGGGTATAAGTGTAACTATTAAATCCATCACAACGCTCATTTTAATTCAAGAAGAAATATAGAGGAGATATGCACACATCATAGATATTCTCCCAATCGCGGGGTACAGATTTTGTTCCGATGAAATGTGTGGGGCCCACAAGTGGACCCACACATATGAATATAACAGTTATTTATTCTTATTTTATTTATTTATAAATACTTTGTATTTTGTAAGTTCGGAATCCACGATATTTGTAAGTAATTGATGAACTCATCTAATTTTTTGTCCAAGATTTGCAACTGAGCTGTTTCTTTTCCGAGAATTGCTTTATGGGAGTATATAGTTTATTATATACAAAATCAATGTGATAATTTTGTGTCAAATCCAGGGTGAGCCATCGATCGCAAAAAAATTTCTATTGTCAATTAGTACCCATTGAAATTAGAATGGTTGCATACTCTCCCCCACCATTTGCGGACGTAGGATTTGTACTGATTGGGGACCAAAATCACATATACTTTGACATTATAAAAAATTTAGTCTATGATATAAATATTGCTATTTACTAGTTGTGAGAAAAAGACGAGTGTGTAAATATACATAATCGCATATAATTTTACAACCGCTACCGAAAAATGGTCAATAACTTAAAATTTTAAGGGGTTTTTCTCATGAAAACTTATCATTTTTTTTTTCTTTTCAAAAGACTTACGCTAGGCCGATCTTATATAATCTTTACAAAATTAACTTGAAAATAAAGTATAATTAGTTGGATAATTGGGGGGTGCACGTACAGGAACCCCGGGACCCCTCTTACACCCCCTCCATCCACCCTGCCCTCCACTAGAAGAGGCATTAGGGTTACGCAGTGCGGCAGTTCATTGTTACCACCTACCAATGTATGTCTTGAATGTATATATTGTCCTTGGTCATTAAATTCCTCAGAACCCAAGAAAACTTGGTCAACCCCAACAACTTAGGTTAGAAAATTAACTTCCAATCTTGTAAATTAATCCTTGTATGCAGCACCAAAATAAACAATTCCATTAAAGAAATCAAATACAGAAAATTAGGATCAAGTTATAGGTTACATGTGCAATTTTATGTAACCAAAGTCAAATGAGATGTGTTTTGTATAATCAAACGAAGTAACACAAAATATTAGAAAACTGTGAAAGGTGGAATTACTTTGTTAGCTAACAGAAGAAGGTACTATATTGCTAGGGAATAGCTTCTCTCCATACCCCTCCATACTCCCATTTTATGAGGTAATACCGAGTTTAAAAACATGATCTGAAATGTTCATCTCTAGAACACGCGGAAAAAAAAAACCCGTGTGGGGAAAACAATTCATTTGATTGGATGTTTGTAGATACGTGAATCAGTTGCATTTTGTTCGTAAATTTTTAACATGTCTATTGATATTTGATCAAACTGAATTTTTTTACTGGCATATCGGTCTGAACATATTCTACAAGATGAGCGTTTCAGATATGGTTGTCGGGCCAAGATAATCCTTCAAATGTGGGTATAGTCCGTATGGAGGGATGATTTCTCAAACAATTACTCCACATATTCTGCTAGCTAGTCAAAACAATGTCATTGGTGGAAAAAAAAATGGTACTTACCAACGAATCACTGGAATATTCTGGGTAAAAACCCAAACATCCGAAAGGGGTATGGCATGGAAATTATGCAATGACGCAATTTAGGTTGAATCAAGGAGTATCACTATAAAAAATGATAGGTACACACCCTTTGTGCCACTCCCCACAACACTCTCACTCACATGGGGTGTGGTGCCCTATCATTGTTCACTATATGTACCCAAAACTTCTAATCAGGTACTTGATGGGATTCCCATCAGGGAGTTTTACAATTTTCCAATTTCCCGATCAAATTTTTATGATTTGAACCGTCCAATGTGTTTAAAAGGTATTTTTAAGGGTCCCGCAAGAAATCAGTAAAAAAATACCGGGAAAGGCTTGATCCGATCAGTTTTCGAAAAAAATGTATATATATATATTTTTTATCGAAAACCCCCTTCCCGGTATTTTTTTTCACTATTTTATCGCGAGGACCCTTAAAAACACATTTTAAACACATTGAACGATTCAGATCATAAAAATTTGATCGGGAAATAGGAGTCTCTGATGGGAAGCCATCAAGTATACCTGATTGGAAGCTCACTGTCACTAACTATATTTATATGTATATATGATAGGGATGGAAAACATGTATTTTAAGATGGTTGTATATGACGGAGTAGTGATTTTGAGAAGCTGGTTTTTAATTTATTACTCTTATTATTTTTCCCAGGATAGTTATTTCATGATTTATTAAAAGTAGTTGTAAAAACTTAATTTTTTTAACAGGATATTTATAAAAATTATTTTGTGACGGAGTTTCAAAAGTTGTTTACATTAAAAACACTTCTCCATTTCTATATTAGAATAGATTTTCAGCTTTCCAAGCCTAATTTGAATCAAATAGCTCCTCTACTGTCAATTAAGTGTTGGGTTTTCGAACCCAATCACCTGCACCACATGCAAAAAACACAGTCACAAACAAGTAAACTGGGACACAAATAATTTACGTGGTTCTGCCAAATCAATGGACCTACTTCCACAGGTAGGGAGATTTCACTATATTTCCGAGATTACAATCCAAGTGTTACACACTCACTCAATCTCACATTACAATGGAATCCTTACGGCTCTCTCGTGTATCTCTCACTCTCACTCTCTACCTCTCTCAAATGGTCACACTCTACACAAAAGAGATACAAGGAGTATTTTTATCCAAGAGCTGCAACCAAAAAACAAACCCTCCCAACCTGGGCCACTTTGGCCCAGCCGGCCCACAAAGGGGTGGATCCCCCAACATTTAGTCCAAATTTTTTGGTGAGGGCTGGGTCAAGCCCAAACTAGGTTGAAACTATTTGTTTCCATGAGCACATATAAATATTAGAGGATAAAAATTGATTTCTGTTTAAAAAAAGAAAGGAATAAAAATTGGTCTAATTCTTAGATATTTCTACCGAAGGAAAATCCAAATACAAGAAAATCCAAATACAAACACGATTACATATAGTGTATGAGTTCTTGCCTTTCCTAAAAATAAAAAATAAAATGATCACATACAAAAATTTGGTTGTTACAATCATTTTGAAGTTTCATCTTAACAATTTGAGTTGAGATGAGTCCATGAAAATTAATGTCGGAGTCAGAATTTTGGCTCAGGAGGGGCCGGCTTAGAAGACAAATTTTTACCCTAAGGTATACTTATCATATAGAATCTTTGCTTTCCAACATAGTAATAGAACATAGTAATAGATTTGTACATTGAAATCTAGCCTAAATTGTACATTGAAATCTAGCCTAATGCGCGCGCGCGCACACACACACACACACATAAATTGTTTTCCTTTATTTCTTCAAGCTACTACATTACTCACATGCTTATTTTTGAAAATATTAAGAACTGAAACTACAAAAAAACCTATTTTTATTAAATCAAATTAAAGTTAATGGAATTATAAGAAATTATATAAAAACTAAGAGTTAATTAAATAAAGCTTCGCAACAGCACACCAGATGGCCGAAACTCTTCATTAAGCTGGACATCTTTCGTAAAATCACTTCGTCGAAGCCCAAGTTACAACTACGGTGTGGGTTGAGCATTTACAATGGTTGGACCTGTGAGGGCCCAATTTCCGCAGTGCATTGGGATCTCTTTGTTGATCCAAAAAATAGCAGAGGTCTAGTTGGGCTTTTCTCAAAAAGGTAAAGGCTGGCAACTGATTGGTGGGCCTCGGGGCACAAACCATACCAAGGAGAAAGCTTAATCAGTATGCTTGCAGCTCATTAGTTGCGCAACCAGACCAAGAGGAGTGTGATAATTTGGCAGAAGGACTTGTGGAATTTGAACCGTATGAAGATATATTTTACTGGATGTTGGCCATCTGTCCTTTCCCCCCCTCTTTTATACTTTATTTTTGTTCAAATCACACTTCCATAGGCTCAGATCCCTTGGCCTTTTTAAAAATTTGATTGCTGATGGATCTGATTCTTGTTCTATGGAAATGGGAGAGAATGATCTAGATGGTGGGGTTTGTGGGAGGTGATGGACGGGGAGAAGAGAGAGAATGGAACCTGGGAGGGTGCTGTGCATCCCCATGCACATTACCGTGCTGTGCATCCCCGTGGCGCCACCGCGCCGGCATTTTTTCGACGATCGGAGACGTTCACCATGTAGACCTCGTTGAATACTACAAGTGTGCCAAAAATCAACTTGATCGGATATCTTTTAGTGCCTCATCGGAACACAAATAACATGAAAAAGTGGTTTTTATCCAATGTTTGTGTCCATATGTGTTCCATGTGTTTTCAAAGTATTTGTGTTCCGATAACCTACTTAAAGATATCCGATCAAGTTAATTTTTTGCATACTTGTAGTACTCGACAAGGTCTACGCGGTGAACGTCTCGGATCGTTGAAAAATGCCGGAGCGGGGGCGCCAAAATCACACGGTGCTATGCATGGATGCACAACACCCCCTTCTTTAATAGAGAAAGGGGAGAGAGAGAAGTTGTGTTAAATGTTAACTCACGTTGGTTTCTGGTTTCAGATGGAGTGTCAAAATGTGTGTTCACGTATCCTGCCCCTTAAAAAAAAACCGAAAAGCTCAAAACCGACTTAACACTTCTTCCCTTTCCCATCATTTCAATTGATATCGCTCCTAACCACCACCACCGATGCCAAACCAACGCCGCTGCCACCGCAGAAGAGAGAGAGAGAGAGAGAGGGAGGGAGAGGCGTTTTTCTTCCCCATCTCAGTTAAACACCCATTGCCGACCACACTTACAAAGAAGAAGGTGTGAGACAGGGGGAGAGAGCAATGCGAGAGAGATGGACTGCTGATGATGATGGTGGTTCAAATCTCGTAAACGTACGGAGGTGGTGCTAGTCGTCGGAGGTGGTGCTAGTCGTCGGAGGTGGAGGCATCTTCTAGTCGGTTTAGTCGGTGGTGGAGGCGTCAGTGATAGTTGGGTTTCCCTGGTAAGGCCTGAAATGGGGGAAGGGGAAGAAGTGTAAGTCGATTTTGAGTTTTTCATTTTTTTTCTTTCTTGGGACCGCATCAAAATAACGTTGTTTTGATGTAGTTGTGAATGGCTTTGTGGTAGTTCATTGTGTATGTGCTATCATTTTTGTTATATGAGTGAAACCTTAAAATCAAAATTATTTTTTGTCCTTCTATTCTCAGGGCTGACAATAAGGCGAGAAGAAGATAAAAAAACACGCACTCTAGTATATTTTTCATATTTCTATACACTTTCATATATTTCTATACACTTTCATATATTTCAATACACTTTTTAAACCTTAACAACAACAACCTAATGGGCTAATTTTATACAACTCGGTATTGATACCACAGTTAGTATCAGGGGAATGGGGTGCCTGTAGCAAGCTGAAAGTGGGCTGCATATAGCAAGCGGAAAGTGCTACAGGATGTAGTGAGTAGGGCTGTCAAAAAAAACCCGTGAACCGTGAATCCGAACCGGACCGAACCGTAGGTTTTGGATTGAGTCCGTGAATTAATGGTCCGGACACGATTGAAAAATTAGAAAACCGTGCTTCGCGGTTCAGTCCATGGATTTTCATAAAAGAACCGTGGATAAACCGAACCGGACCATGAGAATTTAATCAATAAAAATATATATATTTTTATATATAATATTGGGATAAGAATTATAATTAAACATATTATTCTTAATTTTATACCCTAAATAGGTGAATGTGGTATAACTGAAAAGTAAAGGTGCAAACTGTAATTAACAATTGGGTAAATTTCACTGACCTCCACTGAGGTTTCTGACAAATACAGAAACCTCCCTTGAGGTTTCTGAAATAGCACTGCCCTCCCTTACTTTTGAAAGTATTGTTCAGATTCCCCCTTCTGTTAACTTTTCACCTAAACACCGTTAGTTTGAGTATGAAATGACAAAAATACCCTCCATTTTCAACTATTCCAGCCACCATCACTTGTCATTTGTCAACTATTTATCCATTTGCAGATTTGTGTGTATAAACATGTTGAAAATATAACTACATAGATGTTATGCATCTAGCATGTGAAACTCATTTTTTTTTTTCAATACCCAATTAAGTTCCACTAATTGGTTTTTTAGTTTTTTGGTTTTTTTTTATCTTTAGTTTTTCAAGAAAACCAACTAGTTCCACTAACAAGTTTTTGGTTTTTTTAGTTGTGTTATGAAATTACAAATCTACCACTCTACCCAAACAACTATTGCTCTTTTTTTTTTGAAGGGAGGGCAGATTCGTAATTTTACATGATTAAAGTACATGTACTTGATTGTGCAATGATTTGGTTTTTTTTAGGTTAGTGGAATGAAGTGGTTTTTTTGTTGGTTTTTTGTGGGGTTTTTTTTAGTGGAATGAAGTAGTTTTTGATTTAAAACAAAACTAGTTTTTTGTTAGTGGAACATGGCCAATTTATAAAAACTGTCCACTTGGAATGACTTATGTTCCACTAACTTGGTTTTTTTTGGTGTTTTGGTTTTTTTTGGATGTTTTAGTTTTGCAAAAAAACTAACTTGTTCCACTAACTAGTTTTTTGGTTTTTAGTTTTGCAAAAAAACTAACTTGTTCCATTAAACTAGTTTTTTGTATGTTTAGTTTTGCAAAAAAAACTAACTTGTTCCACTAACTAGTTTTTTTTGGCTTTTTTGGTTTTTAGTTTTGCAAAAAAACTAAGTGATTTTTTTGTTAGTGGAATGAGATAGTTTTTGAGTTAAAACAAAACTATTTTTTTTTTAGCGGAACGGGGTAAGCATTTCTTTTCATCTACTCGAATCGCATTTGTTAGTTTTTCTTTCAACTTTTTTTCTACGTGCCAATAACAAAGAATTAAAAAAAGTCAAAAGACAAATAAATAATACTCCATTGGTATTAATTGTCTAGTTCTATTGATCGGAAGAGACAAAAGCAATCTAAAGAAATGTCTATGTTCTATTAATTGTCTTTAAATGTATATGTTCTATTAATTGTCTTTAAAAAAAAAAAATTCGGCCAATTGTATATAAGTTAACCTTGTAATTCCTCCCAATATGAATGCTTAGGGGTGTTTTGGCATAGTAATCATGTTGTCGTATTCTTTGTTTATTAATTTATTGCATTTGTTAATTTTGCGTATTTTCAACATTGGTTAGTCCTAAAGAGGAATTAGAAAAATAGGAAAATATGAACCAACCTTAAAAAATGAATAATAACAAAAATAATCCAAAAAGTCTGTCTATTTTGGATAATTTTTTCTTTAATAATCTTTTACATGATTCTGATCATAATTTTTAACTTTTTAGATTCCTAGACGAACTAATAATCCATAAAAATGGACGCAAAAGTAACAATGGCACAAAACTTGAATAAAGAAAAAAATAATAATCCAGAAATATTGTTTAGCCAAAGCACCCGTTAGTGTAAAACTAGCAAAATAAAAGGTACGTTAAACCAAAATAACATAATTTTCCTACTTACCATTGTGATTTTCCTTTTTATTTTAGTTTTCTCCTTCACTCCATTCTTCTTTATTGATGACAGTAAATAATGAAACATTAATATGTTTACGTTACACAATAGTCTTGACTTTGGATAAAATAAGTCAGCGTCATATCAATGAGAAAGAAGGAAGCTTTGTTTTGAAGGTCATTTATGTCATTTGTTACTAAAATTTAACACTGTTAGAGGGTTAATTAACAGAAGTGGGAATCTCAACATTATTTATAAAAGTAAGGGAGGTCAGTGCTATTTCAGAAACCTCAGGGGAGGTCTCTGTACTTGTCAGAAACCTCAAGGGAGGTCAGTGAAATTTACCCTTAACAATTGTAATTTTGCTTGCACGTATATTAGGTACTACCGGACTCGAGACTGCTGGTGGTGAAGACTTTTGTTTACTCGCTTTATATTATGTTGTTTCTGCATCTTTTTACTAATGTTACTGGTACTCTTTTGAATGTGAATCTCTTTGAATTATTTTGAAGCAATGTTGTTGGTGACTTAGTGTTGTTTATTAAAACTTAAAAGCTACTGATGAATTTGTTCCAAAAGTTACATTGAGAATGTGAATGTGGAATATGTTTTTTTATTTTGTAGAATGTTATAACCCGTGGATAAACCGTGAACCGAACCGTGATTTTTTTGATTGTTTTGGAACCGGACCGTAGACTTTTGGTTTGGACACGGATTACCTTACATTGAACTGTAGACTTTTGGTTCGGTCCTCGGATTTATACCAATCCGCACCAAACTGGACCGTTGACACCCCTAGTAGTGAGGGGTGAACGACACCATTTTGTTACAAGTCAATGGGTTATTTTAATTTCGAATCTTGCGTAGTCTTATGGGGCTCACTTCGGGTTCCCGTACAAAGGATCCAAACCATTTGTAATTTTAAAATAATTGCTACAGCTCGATTGAATATTTGTAAATAATTGATCTAATTCGTTCAATTTTTCGTTCAGAATTCAGGACATTATAATCTGAAAGAACTTTGAACAAGATTTATACAAATTTTGTGCTTGATGTCACCTTGATCTGAACCGTAGATATCGTAGGGTTTGTTGAGATTAACATTTAGTGAAAAACTAATCTTGATCGACCATCGATAGGTATCAAAACTGTTCATATTTGAAAAATAATCTTTGCCTTTGGATATCTGGCGATGTCCGATCAAGATAATTTCTGATGAATGCTCTTCGTAACAAGCCCTACGATTTATGGTTTATATCAAGGAAATATCGAGTACACAACTGTTTAACATTTCTTCAAAATTCTATCAGATTATAGGGTTGTAAAATTTGAATGAAAATTGAACGAATTGGATCAATTACTTATAAATATCCGATTGGGTTGATTTTTTTCAAGACCACCTGAATTATTATTGAATGATTTGGATCGTTTATCTAGGATCCCGAACTGCGGTCCACAAAACCATGCAAGATTCATGCCCAGTAACTTGCACCAAAACGGTGTCGTTCATCCCTCACTGCACCCTGTTCCGCTTTCACATGGGGCTCTATTGTCTCCATGGGTCGGAAGGCGCTGCCAACCGCATTTAGAACCTTTCGTCTCGACAATCAATGATCCGAAAATAAAACTTTTCTCAGCAAGTGTTTTATTTTAAATCCAAATCATCTTTTTTTAGAAGAGTTTTATTTTAAATCAGAATCATCCAAAATAATTTTGAAAGTTTTATTTTAAGGTGATGTCCTGCAACCCTCTTTTCTCAAGACAAATTTTAAGGCTTTGTTACCAAATTTTAGGTGATTTCTGCAACCCTTTTTCTCCAAGACAAAATAACTAATTTTAGTTTTTATAAAATTCTCAAAATATAAATACCCAAGTTTATCATCAACATAGGCTCCACACCTGTTCCCAAAAAAAAAAAAAGAGACTTCACGAGTCAAAAATTCAAAATAGATGAGTTTTTTTTTTTTTCCCTTCCTTCTCCCTTCTGTTTCTAGTCTGGGCATCATTTTGTAGTCGGTTATTGTGCCCACACATTTCTAGTTTTCCCAATCAAATTCTTCCCAACCCTCTCAAATCGCACAAACTTACTTCAAAATCATTCAAAATCAAGATCGAATTCTCAAACCCTTATTCCAGATTTTTGTTTGGATATTCCCGAATTTCCAGATTTAAACCCTCCTTCAACTTCGGCTTTTTTGTTCGTTTTTCTTCTGATCGATCGATTTCCACCCAAATCAAATCCCCAATTACTCTCTAAACCATATAGCGAGTTTTTACTGTACGTATAATCTATATGGTATGGAGAAGAGATCGAAAACAAGAACCAAGAAACTTGGTCGGAAGACCAACAGAACCTTCTTCTCCGATGATCGGATCAGTTTACTCCCCGATGATATCCTGGTTATGATCCTATCCCGACTAAAGATTCACCAATCCATCCAAACAAGCATCCTCTCCCGCCGTTGGAAAACCCTCTGGACCTTCACCACAACCATTGACTTCGATTGCTCATCCATACCCCTGATTTCGAACACACCCGGCAGATTCGCACATTGTCTTAACCGAGCCCTAGGCTCACACCGAGGCCCAACCCTGAACCGGTTGCGAATCCGTCTGACGAATTTCGCTTCGTCCGATGTTCCCTTTTGGATCGACTTTGCTATCAAGAAGTCGGTCCAAGAGTTGGCGTTGGAGTTGGAGTTGAAGAGCTCGTATTTTCGAACTCTGGGTTTTCCCCGGTTTGATTCTCTCAAGGCGCTGTCTCTATTTTACGCAAACGTGACAGATAACCACGTCGAGTATTTTTGTTCGCATTGCTCGAATCTTGAAACATTGTGTTTGGTTGAGTTGGGTCGCGTTGAGAACTTGAGTATACGAAGTAAATCACTGGTGTCTTTGGAGCTTTCTCGGTGCTTTTTACTAAGAAGGTTGAGGATTTCAGCGGAGAGTCTCGTTTCGTTCAAGTACTGGGGGCGAGACAGGGAAATTGATATCGAGCACGCTCCCATGCTCTCTGAGGTATCTTTCTGTGAGGCTTATTGCACTTCTTTAGTGGAGCATAATTCAAACACTTTACGTGCATACTCTCTCAGCTTCAGACTCTGAAGCTAACAATGAGTTACCCGTGGATTACTGTATTCCCAAAACTCGATGGATTGATTAATCTCAACAATTTGGATTTGGAATTCAAAGTGTGGGGCTGGGAAACCGCTTTGAATCTCTGCACTTCGGTTATAAAGGCTCTGCCTTGCTTGCACAAATTGTCATTGCATTTGTTTCGATCAGACAATGAAGATTATAGTAACCACAATGAGAAAGATGAATATGTTGAGGGCGAAAGACACCATTGCCTGAGGGTGGTGGAATTCTTGGGATTTACTGGGTGTTGGCTTGATATTCAGATTATTCAGTTTGTGATTGAGAATGCTGTGTCGCTTGAGAAGATGACTGTTGTTCCTAGTCGTCGCGCTTGGATAGATAGTGATGGGGATGTTATGGAATTTGAGGAGAAAGAAGAGGCTCGAAAGCGTGCTCGTCTGCTGGAAAATCAATTATCTCCTTACACTCGGCTTTTCGTGCTTTGATTACTTTAGTGATGGCAAGTGAGAATCGATTTGGGTATGATTCTGACATATTACAAATGTAAATCACATTTTGTTTCTGGGTATTGAGGAGCTCATAAAGCAGTGATCACATTATCAAATGTACTGGCAAAACCTGAGGGAGCTCATATTGTAATGACAATTCTGTTTTTTTTTTGGTAATAAGAGATTTGATTGAAAGAACAAAGAATGAGGGTACAAGAAAGGAAAAAAACATTGAACAGGAAGACAGAGAAGTAGTAACAAAAGAAGGATAAACCTTGAAACAGAACAGAAAACTGAAGGGAAGGAAAAAATTACAAAGAGGAATGGACCATTTTCTACACATAATAAGACTGGCAGTCTTTACATCTCTGAGAATCAGGACTTTTCGTACGAACAACAAAGGTAGTTTGATGGACAATCCAAGAGAGGGTACCAACTGGGCTAGCTTGGTTCGCGATCTTGTACTCCTCCATAGGGGAGGTCAGGGGTCAATCATTGCCATACGCAAAGATTTGATTATTTGTTCTTCTGAATGGGGATTATTTGTTTAATTGTTTGTTTCCTTCACGGGGCTTCAAATGTTCTTGATATGATTGTGGCCTTATGTGTCCCGTTTGATTTAGATACTTGTATTCTTCTACGGCTTGTAATAATAATTAAAAAAATGCAAGAGGGGAATTGGGAGATGTCTTTGAAAACTCCAGTATTTCTTTCAATTCATAGATAGTAAACCGAAGCCGCCAAAGCAAGCTTTCTCAATGTGCTATGAAAATATTTCCCTTTGGCCAAGAACCGAAGTGTTTTGGGCCAGGAAGTGGAGAACCAGCTACACAACAAATTTGAGCAAAGTGTGACCAAATTGAGTTGGAATAAGGGCGACAACACTAATTATGGTCAATAGATAGATTTTTTGGGTCGATGGTCAGAGTGTCCGGGTAAGTTTATGCCCACCTCAACTATTCCAGGTCCTTAAAAAAAAAAGAAAAAAACTATTCCCGGTCTTGTCTGGTCAAAGAGACTTAAGATTTACAAGAAATTACTTTTTTTGCGGCTTGACTCTAAGAATCGAACCCCGATCAATTGTGTAAAAGCAAACCCACCAACGAACCGGACTAACCCTTGGGGCAAATAGATTCATCTACTTGGTTACATAGAGGGCATGTTGCATAATAAAGATTACCCCATGGCTTCAATTCGTCTCTTGTTGTAAGCCTTCGATTTACAGCCATCCATAGAATGAAGCAATGTCTACGGATATAGTGGTGACCTAGCATCCCAAGTACGAAGGACAATATAGGAGGGCAGTATGAGAAGCAAGACATGTCCTATGGATGTAGTATATGTCAAGACGAGGAGATCGTCGAGCCGTAGATTTATCAGTAGGTTAGATTACTCGTCTTTTGTAACGTCTTTTGTACCCCGTACTTGTAATGTTTTAAGATCGAAAACTTTAATCGACTAACTAGTGATGCTACTTCCAGTTTCTCTGCTGCTTTGGAGTGTGGATGCTGTCCCACAAATTTGATATTCATGCTGTCCCATTTGCAACATGAGGGCATAATCAGCTGATAACACTTTGAAGGGGTACAAGGCAATGAAGGGGTACATTGATAAAGAAGACTTTCTTTGCAGTCCGAGGAGGATTTCTCCATTTCTTTGAATTTTACTTGTTTTTTTTGGTCTTTGGCTGTAAATCTCCGTTTTAGAAACTCTGTTACATTTTGCTTTCTCTTTGTCCCATTGCCACTGTTGGGTCTTATCCTCTTAGGAACACGAAATAAAGCAAATTTTCAAAATTTCCTTCAAAGAATTCACATAAACAAGAGATTGAATGTTTTTCATAGGCAAAAGGGAACTTGTATTAATCAACAAAAGATAGTACAAGGAAAGAAATCTAGCACAAAAAGGCTATGCAAAATACGAGAGACGAGTATTAAAACTTGACATCTCACGTAGTATTATTATTAACTAACGACATGGTTCTCCGGCCATCAACGAGAAGAGAACAAAAGCACCTCTTTCACTACTTCACAAGGCAATGACAAGAGATCCAGAAATTAAACAACCCCAAACTGACAGACAAGTTCTTATTTCAGCACTACGCTGGCCAACTAGTTAAAGATTAGAAGAGGTGGTGGTGCTTCTTTCCCTCGGCTTCTTCCTCTTCTGCCTTTGCCTCTTTCTTCTCGTGGTGCTCATGGAACGCATACCCGCCGGCACCAACTGCAGCAGCAGCAGCAATTTCTTCTTCTAGTTTGTGCTTGTGGGCATGCTCTGGGTCTTTCTCTGCCTTGTGCTTCTCATGCTGAAGGGCACCAAATAGTAGTAAGAAATCGTTACTATTTTGAAAACTGTAGCTATATCTACACACACACAAACAGGTAGGCATATATGTATACCTGTTTAAACAAAAACACAAAGATACACACAAACAAAAATATAGTGTTATTTACTATATCGTACTTGTGTAAAACAAGTGAATTTGTTTTCATAGATAGTCTTTGTGGATTACAGACTTAGATTCCTACAAATGTGATACGAGTCAATGAAACCAAGAATCTTCGAGCAAAATCAGAATGAACTCCAAATTGTTAGAATGTTAACCACCAACTCATCTAAAAACTTCGACTTTTAGATAAAGGGGTAACTTTATAATTTAACACGTCCCCTCATGTAGCACGTGTAGCCAGGCTCTCCATGATACGTGGGCTATACACTTGTAAATTTTAATCATTAGTTAGGCGGTGAGATTTGATCACCTCAGGATCCATATTTAAAAGCTTAAGCTTTTAGAGAGAGTGACAACTTTAATATTTATATGTTCAACAAGAACGTCCTAACACAGTAACACTTAAGTTTTTACATGATCAATTGAAATGCATTCAACAACAAGGTTTGAAAGGGAGTGATGGTAGTAATTACCAAGGCAAAAGCGCCAGCAGCAACAGCACCCAGCTCACCGAGGCGCTCATGGTGCTTGTGCGTCCTCTCCTCTTTCTCATAATCAGGTGTTGGCTTCTCAACTGCAGCGGCCACTACGGTTGTGCTGTCGGTAGTATAGACGTCGCCCATCCCGTCACTAGTGTAGGTAGTATCGGAAACAGCAACAACATCGACATCGACGGGCGTTTCTTTGTCCTTGTGGTGGTGGCCAAAGAAGTGATGGTGGTGCTTCTCTTCTGCCATTGTAGTGGTGGTGATTGGAAAATTAAGGAATTGAAGAGTTGTATATGTGCGAGGATGAAAATGTGTGATATGGTGATGAAGTGGAAGGCTAGTGGGAGTGCTGCTATTTATAGAGTTAACAGTTGCCGTTTAAAGAAAAAAGATTATAGTCCCAACAGTTATGGGGGAGGTAACTGTTTAATTTAAGATTGTAGATCTTGAGGTATCAAAGGTTGGCATTGGACGGTGTTGTGGACGGTGCGGACTTCTTCGTAATTAGCGGATCTTAAATCTAGTACTTCACTTCCCAATAAACAATTAACCTTCCTAGTACTGATCATGAATACTCTCTCTGTTTCGGTTACAGAGACAGTAAACAGCTTGCTTGAGGGATAAGCTCCGCTCCATACTCTATCCCCCAAACCTCTTCGAACTCAATTTCTTGAGCGTCAATATAGATTCATAGAAATGATTCGAACCGTTCATTATGTATTCCTTGCTAAGAAAAACGTATGTGTAAGAAATCAACTGAATCGATCATCGGTAAATACATGAACAATTTGCATATAATGGATAGTTCACATAGTTTTAAACTTGTACTGTACACATTTTACATTTTATACAATTTGACCCGGAGACAACATCGATTAAGCTCTTACGATTTTTGAATACGTTAATTTTTTTAGAGGAACTTTTAAAAATATGTTCTGAACTAGGGCTGTCAACGGTCTGGATTGATATGAATCCGAGGACCGAACCAAAAGTCGACAGTCCAAGGAAAGGAAATCCATGTTCGGATTAAAAGTCTATGGTCCGGTTCCGAAACAATAAAAAAACTCTTGGTGCAGTTCACGGTTTATCCACAATTAAGATAATAACAAGAAAGCTAGCAAAAATACAAAATTCACAATGGTAAAATCAGTAAGCATAATTGTAGCAACAGATGATAGAAGGAGCAGCTTGATCACCGTAGAGATCAATCTATCCAATAGTCATGAGAAATAGTAACAACATTATAAAGCACAGGATTCATGTAACCTCACAACAACATATTCAGATTTAGAAGTTGAAAGCATTTCATAATCCACCTCCAGTTAAGAGTTTCACAAAATTACATTTACAAATTACAATTAGCACCCTTAGTTTTTATTTATATCACATTCAGCCATTTAGGGTAAATAAATTAAGAATAATATGTTAAATTATAATTATTATCCCAATATTTTATATATAAAATTTTGCGGTTAGGTTAAGTTTTTTTTTTTTTTTTCACAGACCAAATTGAGAGTCACAGTTTTCTAATTTTTCAATCCGTGTTTGGACCATTAATCCACGGACCCAATGCAATACCTACGGTCCGGTTCGGTTAAGATTCGATGGGTTTTTTTTTTGGCAGCCTTATTCTAAACAAATAAAATGGCTCTGCATTTTTGCGGGACCCCAAGGTGGGTCCACACAATCCGATTTACATTTCGTATACACCAAATGCCGTAGCCATAGTTATTTGTTTATTTATTTTTTATGGCTCAATTTTAGATCCCGAAAAGGGACTGGGCTTGTTTTTTGGGCTTATTGTGCGTTTTTTCCTGGTTATATATTAATCATTGACATCATTAACTTTTTAAACCTGGTCAAGAATATCATTGACAATATAAATTATGTTTATCGGATATCGGCTAATAGTTTCAGGAGTGCATTTATATTAAAATAATAAAAATTGGAAGATTGAATTGGGACTATTTTTTTCGTAGTGCCATTAAAATTTTATCAAGTGGTATCTGGGAAACATGATTTTGTGCGTGTTTCGTGTTCTTGACTTGTTCTAAAAAATAAACGGTTCAAACCATTTGAGTGGGAAAAGAAAAGGTTCCACAATAGGCCGAACAAGATATTCGTTTGAATCCCTTCAATTATGTATATAATAGCGATCCAGCGTGGTATCCACGTAATTAAAAAAATACATAATAGATAATTGAGAGAGATAAAAAGAGACAAATAAAAGGAGACAAAGTTTACCCGAAAATAAGTAGAAAATAACACTGATAAAAAAAAGAGAGAGGAGAAAATGACATCGGGAAGTCTATATAAGGCATGTGGCACCGTGTTCAGGGGCGGAGCCAGGATTTTGGTTCAGGGGGGTAAGAATTAGACACATTCAAGGGGGTGCAAGGATTATGGTTCGGGGTGGGGGGGCAAAAAAAAAATCAAAGAGGGGTCAATTAGCAATTTTGTGAGGTATACTAGTAAAATTCCTATAGAAATTTGGGGGTCAGGGGGGTCAACTGACCCCTCTTGTCTCCATGTGGCTCCGCCCCTGATCGTGTTTATCTGGATATATATGTAAGACATGGAAAGGAAATTGACAAGGTGTGGCATTTAGATGCGGCTGTATCAAGAACTGTTAAACGTCCATGTATCTACGATTCTGGAAGTAATTACGTCTGAAATTGTATTTAATTCCTAGATTTTTTTTTTAACCAAAGTAACCATAAAATTAAGGATCTCACTGTTTCTTGTTTCAACCTGACCCATGATAGAGTCGGCACTTGATTTTGGATTTGAAATTTGAGATTATGGACAGAGTTGTGGTTTCAATCCACCACTGATAATGACTTTTATCTACTACTGATCATTATCTCTCTTGAGTTTCCTTGTGTTCCCCTGCGATTCTCCTGCATTGATAAATACAGAAATAATCTCAAAAGTCTTTCTGTTTTGGAATTATTTTTTTCGTTAGTGAACTTTCTTAAAAATTTTAATCATAATTTTTTTCTTGCCAAAACTATTTTAAATAAGGACAAAAATGATCCGGGCTTAATTATATTGCCAAAACACCCTTGAGTTTTACTTAAATCTAGGGAGGCTCAAAGTTTTATTCAAGTTTTATAAGGCTATATGTTCTCCCTCTCGAATTTACCATCATGTTATTAATGAAGCTTTTACTTTAATTTGTGCTTAAATTTGAGTTTTCCCATTAGAGTGCTTCGTTGCAAATGAAGCTTTTACATTGAAATTTTACTCAAATTTAAATAAAACCGTGAGCAAGCTGGGGCTGGAGATGTATTCTTCTTTATCGGAAGGATGATTAATTCAAATGGTTTCACAAATTAAGTGCAAGGTAGGGACCATTTGTCTTAATTTTTGGTCTTTTCCAAAATTTTATTAGCTACGTGTCTCAACTTTTTGGTCTTAATTCATTTCCTTTAAATTACGATAAAAAGACAGTTGATTAATTTGGGTTCTTATAAACACAAAATCAAGCGTATTTTCTTCGGATAAATATGAGATGAAAATTAAACAGAATTAACATCCCAAACAGATTTATTAACAGCTGAACGGTCCGCGCGCATCACATGAGAAGAGAACAAAAAAGCACATCACTTCACAAGGAACAGAGATTCAAGAAACCAAACAAACACACAAAGTACTTATTCAGCAGAGTTCAACAGCCAAAGGGCCTGAAGATTAGAAGTGGTGATGTTTGCCCTCTTCTTTTGCTTCTTTCTTCTCATGGTGCTCGTGGAATGCGTACCCACCAGCTCCAACTGCAACTACAGTAGCAATTTCTTCCTCCACCCTGTGCTTGTGAGTATTCTCTGGGTCTTTCTTTGCCTTATGCTTCTCGTGCTGATATTTTCGTCACAAGAGAACCAAAATAGGAAGAAATAAGTTATCAGGTTTGAAAATATCATAGCGAATGTACACTATTTTAGGGTCCGGTGATAATATTTACTTTTTAAATTTCTTTCGTCTGAAAACTAATAAAAAAATTGACACAAAATTTAGTCTGCTAAAAGTGAAAATTACTCGTATCTTACCATGTTACCTAAATTTTTAGGTTATTTTAAAAAGGGAATAAGTGGTTTCACAAGGGTCAAAACGCAGTAGTAGTATTTACCAAGGCAAAAGCGCCAGCAGCAAGAGCACCAAGCTCGCCGAGGTGCTCACGGTTCTTGTGCTGCTTCATCTCCTTCTCATAATCATGTTGTGGCTCGTCAACCGCCACAGCCGCAACGGTTGTGCTCTCGGTGTAGCCGCCCATGCCATCGCTACCGTAGGTAGTCTCGGAATAGCCAACGGCGTCGACGGGCTGCTGCTGCTCCTCGTCCTTGTGGTGGTGGAAGAGGTGGTGGTGGTGCTTCTCTTCGGCCATTGAAGTGGTGGTGATTGGAAACGAAAAAAGAAGGATTGTGTATGTGGGAAAGTGGAATTCTATGTGTTTATGAGGTTGTGATGGTGATGTAGAAGGCTAGTGGTGGTGCTATTTATAGAAGAAAATGTGTTGGGGGAATACGTAGAGTCCAGATCTTGGGGTATCAATGGGTCGCACTGAAGTCTAATTACTCAATTCTCTCTCACTACGTCAACGTAGAGCTCTGGGACACTCTAACACCATACATGTTTGCGAGGTTCACAAAAAAGTGTATGAATCATGCATAGATGTATGGTGCTAAAATAATCCGTAACGCCACGGGGCGTGCTCCAGGTCTAATAAATAATTATCCTACATTGAATGGCGTGTTGGACGGTGTAGATTTCATAATCTGCGGATCTCAAATCTTAATTAGTTAATTCGGATGAAGTAGTAAGCAATTAAAAAAGAATCCTTCTACAGGCACACCCATTCGGTCACACACCGGCCACACCCACTCGTGTGGAACCTATTTCAAGGTCTCACACAAACTATCGGAGCCGCTCAATTTGTCTAAAATATTTTTTTAAGGGATTTTGGAAAAAATTAGCTCAATCAAATATCGAGAAAGGCTTGATAAATTTGGTAAAGTTTTGGCCCGTTCGATTCAGGAATTGAAACTTTAATGAATCAATCGAGCCTTTACCGGTATCTGATTGAGTTGATTTTTTTCAGGGACCCTTAAAAAGATATTCTAAACAAATTGAATAGCTCTGTTCACTCGTGTGAGACCTCAAATTAAGTTCCACGCGAGTGGGTGTGGCTGGTATGTGACTGAGTGGGTGTGCCCCTAGACTTTTTGATTAAAGAAGAAGAAGAGAGAATAGACTACTCCAATTAACCTCCAAAGTCACATGTGGTGGGAACCCTAAAAAATCATTAAAAATGTGAATGGGTAGCGATCCCCAAAGGAGTAACAATAAATAATTTATAAGTGGGGGTATACCTAGGATAATACTAATCATGATTCAAGGGTGGTGTTTTCTCGTGAAGACTGTATTTCTTGTGGGCCTGATGTAAATAATTGTGGCCGGTTAGGTGTCTCCCACATGAGGATCAACCATTGATTATGGATCCCAGTGCCCCAAGCCGTTCAACTACTATCTAATATAGTATTGCAGAATGACTTTTGGTGAGAAGGGCTCTCAGCGCGACAAGTGGCTATGCTTGATTGGGTTTAAGATAATTAATTTTACACAAATAATTTCCACTATTTGTATCAATAAATTCCCCAAAAAGAAAAATTGTAAAAGGAGAAGAAATGAATATGGTTATGATTCTGCCAAATCCTATAAAAAAAAAGAAGGAAATCCATATCTATTCCATGATTTTCGTTTCTCAAAAGGGAAATTACTTCTATTCCATGTCCAGGTAATTCTAAGGTTATCTCCTTCCATTCAAATCCAATCTAATTAGTCCGTGATTTATGTTTTGCCAAAGGCAATAGTAATTTTTAGGGATTATTACCTCTAGGTCTAGAAAAGAGATGTCTAATTACCAATAAGGTAAGTCATTTTTTTTAATTACCAATAAGGTAAGTCACTCTCTTTTGGAGTTTAAGTTTATGGTGCAATTTCCTATTATAGGGTTTTAGTGGTTTACGCACTTTCATAGAGTACCCTAGGATTTTAGGCACTTTCATAGGGTACCTTAGTCGTAGGGTACCCTAGAGTTTAGGTTTAGGGTGCACTTTCCTATTATAGGGTTTTAGTGGTTTAGGCACTTTCATAGAGTACCCTAGGATTTTAGGCACTTTCATGGGGTACCCTAGTCGTAGGATACCCTAGGATTTTAGGCACTTTAATAGGGTACCCTAGGATTTTAGGCACTTTCATAGGGTACCCTAGTCATAAGGGTACCCTAGTCGTAGGGTACCCTAGAGTTTAGGTTTAGGGTGCACTTTCCTATTATAGGGTTTAGTGGTTTAGGCACTTTCATAGGGTACCCGAGGATTTTAGGCACTTTCATAGGGTACCCTATGATTTAGGCATTTTTATACGGGTTGGGGAGTTGATGGAAATTTTTTAGAGTTGGGTTTGACCTGATGGTAATTATGGGATCCAAGGGTGACCTGATGGTAAATGTCCCTAATTTTTAAACAGTCTGGGCAATCTCTTTAGAATCCATATCTTCATTTTAGAAAAAGCACAATTGTTTAGGTAATATTCTCTTCATAGTTCACAAATATGTATTTATTTCCTTACTCATTCCATTTCAAATTCAACTAACTACATCGCTCAAGGCCTTAAAATCTCACCCAATTCTCCTCAAATTAGGCAACAACTTATACTAGGACTTTCTCGATTTTTAGTTTATACCTTCCTTTATCATTCCTCTATTTTCTCTTAATTTATTTATCCATCCACTATATTGTTTAGGGAACAAACGAGAGAACAGAAGATACGTACTGAAAATGAAGAACACCTCCAAAATGTTCCAGGTTTTGAGTAATTTTAGTCTGATTTGGTTGGTTAGTGACTCTTGCTTTTGGATGCCTCTTAGTACTAATCATGCATCTTTGCATCAACTTTCATTTTTTGGTGCAAAATTTCATTTTATAACACTAGGTGTAATTTGGTTCATGAATCAGAAAAAATCCATATATTTGGGTGGATTCTACGTCCTCTTTTGATTATGATTATAGACATATGATACTATTTGTTGTTCATCTTTGGTATTTTCATTAATTTGCTCTGGATTTGGAGAAAATTTTCAGTGCCAAGTAGGTACCACGTGGCGTACCCGTCAGCGTATCCGAACCATCGATAACACTGTTGGATGGTTGTGATAAGGTTTTACGAGTACCACATAAGGCACCACATGGTACGCACCTGACACTAAAAACTTCTCCTAAATTTGGGATTATTGTGTTCAAAATTTATAACGAGTTTTACACCAATAGTGCTGCTCTTTTATTTGGGAAAGAAACTTATTATCATGTTTGATTTTTTGTTTTAGGTATGCGAAGATAGTTTATGCATACCACTATCAAAGCTACACTCAGGTACCAATCCATTGTTTTACTCATTTTCAACTCCACTGGCATGATTTTCTAAAGTCGACCTGTTTGTTATTGATTACTAATTAATAGTATTTTATTTTGTTTTACGCACTCAAGGCAAGAACAATAGTATGGAACTATCTATTTTGTCATTTTTTGTTGAACTTTTCCTCTCTTTTTTTCCCTTTTATCTTTTTATATCTACATTAGTATAAAAAAAATGTAAAAGGAGAAGAAATGAACATGGTTGTGATTCTGTCAAATCCAATAAAAAAGAAGGAAATTCATATCTATTCCATGATTTTCGTGTCTCAAAGGGAAATTACTTCTACTCCATGTCCAGGTAATTCTAAGTTATCTCCTTCCAGGTACTTCTACTACATTATGTGATTTAGTTCTTCTGGCTTTTAAATTTTGTTTTTTCTCATTGTGTGCTAACTAAGAAGCTATAAAGCTAATTACTTTTAGGCTTTTCAAATCTTATTGTCTTCTTTTCGTGGTGGTATATCAAATAATGTGTTGTCCAAACAACATGTACTATTCAAGTAACTGATACAACTAAACTTCTTTGCTGATTAAAAAAAAAAAAAAACTTATACAACTATACCATTTTTATTCACTTAATTTGAATTTTAGAGATTTGAATTTTGGTTCAACTTTCAATAGTTGTCCTGAGGGAATTAATATAAATATTTTTGTAGGGAAAAAATGAGGAATGTGAATGAATGGGATACGTCAAAGATGAGTATATATAGATTTGCGGTGAAGGGTGGTAGTATCTATCATATTGATAACAAGACAAAGTTGAAGGAAAGAATGAGGTATTTTAAAGTTTTAAGTTTAAGATTTATTTTTATATGCTTCATGGCATGAATTAATAGCCGTTAAATCCAAAGTTGTTCTATAATGTAATTTGTTCCATGACAATCACTTTTTGGTTGTCGGTATCCTTTTTGGTTGCTAGGTGATTATCCCAAAATGATAAAATCATTGAATTGAATTAAATCAGTTATAATTTGAGAAAATTGAAGAAAACTTGCATATCTTCATGGTTGAATACAGCTGTGCGTAGCAGTCGACTCAGGCCTTACAATGTGGTGACTTTAAAAGATTTCATGCAGTTTTTTTAATCTTCCATTGTATTAGTTACTTATTTGGTGTCTATATCATCACTAATATTGATTTAAGTACCTTAACTATTGATTATTGTTAGTTCAGTTGTCAAAAATTTATTCATTTTGTTCTTTTGTTTCAGATTTTCAATAGCAAAAAGGGTTTTGATGGTGACATGTTCTAAGAGATTGGGTTGGATTAAATGGCATATCTGAGATACCACATAGATTGATCTGATCCCCCATTGCTTTTATTACTATATCATGAACAATTACTAGGATTGCGAAAGTGAAAATCACTCCTTGCTAGACTAGGATTGAGTACATGTTGATTGACTTGAAGCTACCAGAAAAATATTGGTGAAGTGGAAACATGCACTGTGCATAGAATTTTCCAGACTGCAGCAACAGATTCAGCTTTAAAAAACAATAGGAGATACCCGCTTCCAATTTTTGAAACGACTTTTAAGAGGTGCATAGTTGGGAGTTATCCTTAAATTTATAAGGATCATGCTTCTCTCAGTTGTATCGGAACATCGAAGAAGTTCGGATTCATCACTTCCAAGAAATTTTCATAACAAGAATGTTATTCTTTCAACCAAGTTGCTCACTACAGGAAGATAATCCACATGTTGTCTCAGTTATTTAATTAACTTACGGTGACTGTCCGCTATATAAGATAAGTTATTGTCCGAATGAACTTTCTTTGTGAGGTTACTTTTTAGATATTTGTTAAAATTATATTGCAATTTTTTGTTGGTAGAGGTGTTGAATGATTTCTGAATTTTGAAAATTCAAACTAATTGTGTTTACCTGAATTCGTCCCGTGCATAGCACGGGTTTCCTACTAGTATCATATGTATTGTGATTAGTATACGTATTGCGATTAGTTCACACTGCATCTTTTTTCAATTTAGACCGTCCAAATTTAGATCTTCTATTAAAACATCGGTTCAGATTTGTTCGGAAACTTTTACAGGAAGAGCATTTGAGTGAATCCGATCCATGCTTTTGTAGTTCAGATTTAGACTGTTCTGTTCAGTCTAAAATTTGGACTGGAGAAAATCCGAACGTATTGCCAATGAATACGTGCTACAGGAAATTAATCATAAAAATAACTCAAAGTTCTTATATTTGTAGTAGTTTGGGCGCACATGCAATCATGTTATATCGTCTATCGATCAAAGGTAATAAATTAAATGACATTCCTAAAAACAACTCAAAGGGCGGTGGCAAAATTTTGAACACTAATTACTAACCATTAATTGGTGTCAGTGGTCCTCACATACCGCGCAAGTTCTTAACCCTGTAATTTTTTTTCAGGAAATCATATACATTGCATGTAGATAAACTAACGACTAGAAGGGATTCAAAAGGTTCCAAATAGAAAAAAAAGAAAAAAGAAATAAGAAAAAAGAAAAAAGAAATAAGAGAAAAGAAAAAACAGAAATGGAACAACAAAAAGAACCCGAAAAAAAATTAATGTCGAGGACGGACGGTCAAACACACCCATGAAAGGAGGATGGAGTAACTAGTTCTACACCTGTAGCTTGTTCTCCCTGAGACTGAAGGACTATCACCAGATCCGCTGCAGACGTCACCATTGTCGCTGTTGGAGAGCTCAAAAAATCCGCCGGCAAGGCGAATCGGATTTGAGAGTCAAAACTGAGAGTTGGTTCCCCAAATCTGGGCCCCCTAGTCCAAAAAAGATGGACCAGGGGGAGATCTTCCCTAAGGAAAGAGAATCAACCACTCAAATACAAGGAAAATATATCATGAGAAGATTTGAATTCCTAACATCTGAGCGAGAGATGCAGGAGTCTTGGCCAACTGAGCTAGTTTCAGTTGTTGTGGTAAAATTATTTAGTGATGCAGGATAGGACAATTTTAGGGTTTTTTTTTTTGGTTTTGTTTTTTGTTACCGTTTCAAACTGGAATATGCATAACCGGTGAAACTTTGAACGTGCCAAACCGTTTTCTCTTCCCAGAATGGATCAAAGTACGTGTGAACATATTTAAAATATGAAATCATGGAATACATAATTTTTTTTTATTTTGTTTAATGTCAACATAATTCGTATGTCATTCTTGTTGACTAACATTTCAATTGCTAATTTCTAATTGTCTAGTCATAAACGAGTCCTTTTTTCCCGCAAAAATTTCAGATTCTTGAAATTGTTTTTTCTGAGTGTCATCGCAATGGCCTAAAGAGTAAAAAGTCACTAACTTACCCAGTTGGATTTATTATGGAGATTCATTTTTGCTAAGGTCAACTGATACGCGGTCGCTACCGGTTACGACGTGGCTCAGTAAAACCTTTCGAGTTTTATGTGACTAAGTGGTCGCTTCCGGTTACAACGTGGCTCAGTAAAACCTTTCGCGTTTTATGTGACATGCCATTTGTATAAAAGTGCTTGACGGGTACAAACGGAGTTAACATTTATTAACCACTTAGGGCATCCACAATGGCCTAACCAAAATTGGATAACCAAAAACATTGGTGTTTTTTGTCCATAACCAAAAACAATAGACTTCCTATCACTTTTTCAAATTTGAATAACCAAAACTTGCTACATTATTTTTTCAAACTACAAAAAATAGTTTTGAAGCTAGTGAAGTAGAAAATTAAAAATGGACTCACTAAAAAATGAAAACAGAACATATAAAATCAAACAATCGAGGCTTCCAAAAGCATGAAAATTTGAAGCTAGCTAGAAACGATTAGAACATGCTATTCCATGATTTTTTTTAGCAATAAACGAAGATCAGACAATTCGGATCATTGGGAGTAAAAATACAAACAACATTAATTTCTTCGTGGAGATCTGGAAACAAACCCATGTTTCCATTTTACCCCAGATTTTGATAATGCACAGAGCACCATATTTCGCCCATGCTCCATCTGAGTAAAACAATTTTTTGAAAAATAAAACAGTTTTTGTGAAAAACAGCTTTTCAAAAAATAATTTTAAAGGAAAAACAGTTTTTGAACAGTTTTTTTTCAGATTTCTAAAATAATTTTTTGAAAACATTGTTGAGAGAGAGAGAGAGGAGGGAAGAGAGAGAGAAGGTTTTGTCATTTTGTACAGTGGTGGGTGTACTTGATTGGGTAAATGTGGGGTCCACTAAATTTGGTTATTGGCAAAAGGTTGCTAGTTTTGGTTATCCAAGGGCCAAAATTTGGTTAGTTGCTAAGGGGTTGCTAAGTTTGGTTATTCCAATGTGAACACTTTTTTGAGCAAACATTGCGAACCTTAGAGCATGTGCAGCAGCTACGCTACTTTCCTCTTCTTCGGTGAAATGGAGAAGAAAAGTTGAGAATGGGAGCTGCAGCAGCTTCGCTACCCGTCTCGGTAGAGTTCCTCCATGAACAGTACCACGCTACTTCTACCGAAGCACTGTTCACGAGCAACTGAATATTTTATCATTTCTCTCTCCTTCCCCTACAGCCAGATGCCCAACGACGGCGGCGAATGGTCGACGGAGACGGAGATCGACGACGCAAAGAAGCAACAGATCTGACGATTGTTCATGACTGAGTTTTCTGATTCGATGGCGACTGGTTTTTTTTTTTTCCGTTCGACGGCGTCGACGGTGACGGAAGAGGAGATCGCTGATCAACGAGAACGAGATCGACGGAGATGGAAACCGCTGCTCAACGAGAACAAGATCGACGGCGTCGACGGTGATGGAAGAGGCGACGAACGAGGGCGATGGAAGAGCTGAAGATGACGATGAACAGTTGCAATTTGCAACAGTTCCGGCCTGGAAGGCCACTGTACATATATATATAAAGGAAAAAATATTATTTTAATGAGAGTTAAGGTAAAATGGATAGATTGTTGGAGTGTTGATAGTGACAGGGTAGCTATATGCACTGTACACCAGGTATTTTGGCCAAATTTTTGGCTTAGCTGCTGCTGTTGCTCTTAGGGCATCCACCGTGGGCTCCCTAAAAATAGCTCCTAAGTTGTCTCCTAAGGTATACACATAAGCCTAATTGGGTCCCATTTTTCACTCCTAGAGTTTGCTAAATTTAGAGAGCATATGTGCACTCAATGGGCTAGTAAGAGCATTTTCTATTTGGTGGGAAAAAAAAAGAGTGTGGGTCCCATAAATTGATGAGTCTAAAAAGATTAAAAGTGCTTGGGTCCCACTTAGAGCTAGCTACAAGGCTACTTAGATTTAGCTAATGAGTTAGGAGCCATGCTTAGGAGCTACCATTAGGAGCTTGTATTGGGAGCCCATTGAAGACCATTATTGATCAAATGGCTTGCTAAATTTTAGGAGTCATACTTAGGAGCCATTTTAAGAGCCCACTGTGAATGCCCTTAGCAATCTTTTGGTTTTGGTTAGGCCATTATGGATGCTCTTAATAGTCTAACATTAATTTGTAGAATGCATAATGTGTTAACCATACCATGGCCATAACGTTTTTCTAATCACATAAAATTTTATGCCTCACTTTTCTTGCGGTGTCCCCCATCATAATATTAACCACTCAATGGTACAACATTAACCTTTAGAAGACGTAACATGTTACAATTGTGGGACCCATGAGGGAGGATATTGTAACATTTTCCGCATTTGTATTGTGTAGAAACCCACCATTTTCTCTGGTTTTTGCTTATTATCTGCCTTGATTAGTTTCAAGAAGGGATTCATTTTTGCTAAGGTCAACAATTGCTGTCGCTGATGGTTGCCCAATTAAAATGTAAGAGGGAGAAAGGATAGTATTATTTCTTTAAACTTAAAAGCTTAGTTTGGAAAGAATAGCAACGTAAATCGCACGCACTTCGTGTGGACAAACATTTTGAATTTCAATTAGCTAAACAATGGTGCATATGTAATACATGTCGATATGTTGTGCTATACGCGAGTCAAACACGGGGTTGGTGCTGTCACTTCGGGGACAACATGGATGCTGGCTGATCACGGCCGTCTGTGATCGGCCATGGACGGCTCAGATCATATCACATCTTATCCAAACAAATTTGAACCATCCGCTGCCAAACAGATCTGAGCTGTCCATGGCCGACCACGGACGGCCGTGATCGGCGCAGCATCTATGCTGTCCCCGAAGGAACAACACCATCCCCCGTTCTGATTTGAACACACAAATATGAGAGGAAACTCTGAATTTGTATTAATTCACAAAACACAAATACATGAAAATCTCTCTCAGACAATTAGGTTTACACACCAGTGCCTCACCGTCTCAGTTCTCACACAACTAACCTAACCATTTTATTTGTCCATAATTCCTTTTCTCACACAACTAACCTAACCATACAGAATACTCCTTCCTTCTTCCCTTTGTCCATTATTCCTTGTGTCTCTTTTGTGTGTATTGTCTATATCTTTTAATCTATAATGCTTGTGATGATTTCACGAACTTCGTATAATAGAACATATTGAAATCTAACTTGAATGCCACTTTGGTGAATGGATTGGCATTTAACAATGTTGGTTGCTATATTGATTTTAACAAATGATCTTCACTTTCACTTATTTTACTTGAATGCCATTCAATGTAGACCATTAGATTGAGAATACTAATTAAAACTGATAGTTGGATTCGAATTTTTGCCGACTCATTTTGATTAGACAATTGTGGTGCTTAGGGTTGTTAAGTTTAGCCATGCACTAAAAGGATAATTAAAAGCTGATGTGGCAAGTTTTGGTTATTCAAATTTGATTATGGCCTTGGTGATACTTTTAAAAGCCCCTAGGCCGGATGGTTTCAATTTCTCCTTTGTGAAGAAGGCTTTGCCAAGCATTATAGGAGAGGCTCAGCCAGCTTTTGTGGGGAACAAACAAATTCTTGTTGGGGTGTTGATAGCAAATGAAGTAATAGATTTTTGGAAACATAGCAGCGCTGGGGGCTTGATTTAGAGATTGATTTTGAGAAGACATAAGACTGTCAATTGGAATTTTCTATTGGACATGATGAGTAAATTGGGCTGTGGGATTAAATGGTGGCAGAGGATAAAAGAATGCATCTCATCTTCATCACATTCCATACTTATCAATGGGTCTGCTACTGAAGAGGCTTTTTTTCCTCAGAAAGGGCTTTCCTCTTCAATGTAGTTGAGGAAGTATTGAATATCCTTATGGAAAGAGCTAAAGAATATGGTCTTATTAGAGGTATCCAAGTTGGCAATGATGGTATCAATGTATCACACCTACAATTTGCTAATGTCACTTTTTGTAACACCCCATGTAGACTACTGGCCCAGTACTTTGATTTTTGATCCACAAGCCACACCACATGGCCCAAAATGCTTAAGCCCAATGTACTAATAGTAGCTTACATGGTTCCTTATATTTCCTAGATCACCGATGTAGACTTTCGATGTAGGATGGGGTATCACTCTATTTGCAACAATGAAGTGGAGGAAATAATTATGAATATAAAGACAACTTTAATGACTGTGTTTGGTTAGATAGTTTAGTTTAGTTTTGATGATGTCATCAGGTGTAATGAGTGGAGAGAGATAGAGAGAGAAATGAGGAAAATGATGATGTCATCAAAACTAAAACTAAAATTAAACTGGGAAACGAACAGGGCCAGGTTTCTGCCTGAAAGTTTAATCCAAAAGTATGCTATGTGGTGTTGGTATGCAGGATCAAGAAGTTGATGCCTTGGCTCTTATCAAGGCTCTTATTATAGGGTGTAAGAGTGGAGAAGTATAAAAATGAAATACTTTTAGGTTGTAAGAGTGGAAAACTACAAATGAAATACTTGGGATTATCCCTTGGAGCTAACCCAAGAAGGATTCAAACCTGGCAACCTGTGATAGATATAGAGTCCAGAAGAAGCAGAAACCATGGAAAAGAAGGCATATCTCTATCACTCTACGGGCGTAGATTGACACTAATCAAATCCACTATGAGCAACCTTCCCAATTCCTATATGTTCATTTTTAAAGTGCCTGTAGCTGTGGCCAATAATTTCTATTTTGGACAGAGTGTGTCCGGTGTGCATGGTATTATTGTTAGCCCTTGTCCTGGGGTTGGGTGTGTCTTTTTGGTTTGTATTTTCTTAGTAAAAATCAGTTTTTGCGTGTCTTGATTGGGTTGGGTTTTGTCTTGAGTTTGGGTCTATCGACCTGTCCTCATTTTTACATTGCTTTTTGCGGAAACTGTTTGGATAGGCTACCAGTTCCTTTCGGTAGCCTTGTCATGCTGCTTTGGATTATGTTGCTACTTCTTGAATTTGTTGTTGCTTTTGGAATGCGCTCCGATGGAACATCTGTTGCTGTTGGTGATGCTCTGAGGTTCTGCTCGTGCCGCTTTTTTTGCTACATGTTTCTGCTGCTATGCCAAATTCCTGTGTAGTCTACAAAGGATGCTTGACCAATTGTTGCTGCTGCTGAGCTTTTATTTTATTTTATAATTCTCCTCTGTTGCTGTATGTGTCTGCTATTGGTGCTGCTGAGTTCATGACTGATTGTATGATAATGTTTGGGTCTACTGCTGTGGTCTACACTGGATAAGAAAGGTTTGGCCTATTACGAGAAGTGTTTCTGCTGTCAAGGGGATTGATTTTGGTTCCTTAGGCTGTCATCCCAGAGATGCCAAGATTGTTCTGGGGTTTATTTGATTTGTTTCTCTTGTAATCTTTCTTTTACTCCATTTGGCATTTCGCTAGATGTCTTTTCCTTTCCTCACGATTCCATGCCATGTGTATTGTATTTGTTTGAGACTCTTCTCGTATCCTTGTCAAGTTATAATTAAATTTTATTGCCGATAAAAAAAAGAGGGGTGCACGAGCTAAAACATGTGTCCTACAAAGGATAGTTGGTCCTCCTCCACCTAAAGGGAAAAAAGCCTTCAATTCCTCATGAAGATAAACCACCTTAGTCGTGAGATAGACATTCTCAAGTTGCTAAGTTTCGCCTTCTGTTTGTGAATACTTAATAACTCAAGGTGTCTTATCCTCTTTGTCGTTTGAACAGTGTGCAAAGAATGCTCTGTCACACAATAAAAGTTTCTAATATAAGTTCTGTGGCGCGATGTTCCCGACACTTGGGAAATTTTCGGGTGAAATAAGACGATTGAATAATACTTGTGTATGATAAAACTATTCCATGTAACAATGTAAATCATCTTGTCCAAAAGTAGCAGGGGAAGCTAGAAGTCAAGTTTTGAAAAATATTGCTGGTAAAAGTGATATATTCAAAAGTCCAGTAGGTGACCTCACTTGTCCAATTCCATGGTCTGAAAAAGGATAGGGAAGATCGAATTCGTTGTAGACTAATAATAAGTAAGGAGCAATGTGACAGACCATAAAACACTTTCTCCTAATAAAATTACTTACAAATAATGTGTAACGGTCATATTCATTCTAAATTCAGCCTGTAGTACATCGACTTTAAATCGGGTTTGTATGCTTCTGTTTATATATAGTTCCACCATAAGGAATCGTGGATTCGTTGCACTTTTGATGCGTATTGTTTGAACTGAGATGATGACGATGTAACACACAAAGAATGGGCCGGGGGGGTCCGAAATGAGAACTTAAACATTGGATTTTTATACACATAAACAAGGATCTAACCTCATACTAGATAACAGTACATCTAATAGTCATAATCACAAAGAGAGACCTAGTAATCAAGCATAAAAAAACCAGGCCAGAAGTTTAATTATTTAGTGCAGTTGCTGATCACTGCATTCTAATTATGTAAACAATACACAGGACCCTTCAAAAGAGAAAAAAATAAAAAATTAAAAGAATACATAGGACCCTTCAAAAGAGAAAAATTAAAAGAAGTGGCGGTGGCCGTGATGCTTCATATGTTTCTTTGCTTCTTTCACCTCATGGTGCTCATGCAACGCATACCCACCGGCTGCAACTGCAACTACACCTGCAATTTCTGCCTCTATCTTGTGCCTGTGAGCATGTGCTGGGTCTTTCTTTATCATGTGCTTCTCATGCTGAAATTTTTATTGGAAGGAAAATGTCAAATATATGCGAGACATGAGAGTATACATAGCAAGCAGTACTTAAAGAACAAAGGCGAATTAGAGGTACACACCTTGGCGAAAGCACCGGCAGCCACGGCACCGAGCCCGGCAAGGTGCTCATTATGCTTGTGGTGTTTAACCTCTTTGGCATAGTCACTTGGCTTGATGTCTTGCTGAACCTGCTGGTGGTGGTGGTGGTGTTTCCCTCCGGTCATTGTGGTGGTGCTTACAAGAAGATGGAGATGAAGATGGTTAAAGGTTTTGATGATATGGAGAAATTAACTAATAGCTATTGCTATTTATAATAAAAAGTAACCTAAGGGAAAGACTCCATCACACGGTCCGTGTTGATATGTCAAATGGTATATGTATGTATTATATTACGGATATTTCAGTTGAAGAAGTCAATTTTGATTTAGTTTTCAGTTGAAGAAAAGCTGATATCTGTTTCTCGGAAATGCCCTTTCCTTTTCTTCTAGATTAAGTTGTTTCACCCCACCGTGTATTCAAATCCAAGCGGATTCTTCATCCCTATGTCTCATCACACGTCGATCTGACTCGTTTTCCCTCGGGTTTTTCCGTATTTTAATACTCCATCCGTCCCTATTTAAGTGATGATGTTACTATTCTAGCTGGATTCGAAAGTTGTTTATAATTTTCAATCTATATTACATAAAATATGCAATATGGATCTTGTTTTATAGAAATCAATGAGTTCTAAAATACAATTTTTTCAAAAGTACATAATATATTATAGATTGAAAGTTATAGACAATTTAAAAATAAAGTCAAAAAGTGAAAGTGGTCATTTAAAAAGGGACGGAGGGAGTAGTATTTTTTTGTGTCATGCATACCTGGGCTGCTCGGATCTCGGAATAATCCTTATGGCCCCTCCACAGTCTTTTCCAAGTTCCCCCACCATAGTAGTTGACAAATAACTAACAAATTGAAAATAAAGTCCACAATCACTATAAGTCCAATGCAGCTAATAGTTCCATTAAGGAAAAAAATAACCCGACAAATGCGGAACGGGAAAGTGATCCCATCCGGCTATCCATCTCGGTAATGAACGCTCGGATTTTAATAACGGCCTCAGTATTTTATTTTATTTTGTTTAATGTCTACATAATTCGTATGTCATTCTCGTTGACTAACGTTTAAATTGCTAATTTCTAATTTTTTTGTCAAAAGTTGAGAGATAATATTCATCAAAGATTCCCATGGGGAAAGATTGGGAGTCCACAGATCGGACACTCCAACGACAACAGGTCACAGAAATACAACGAGAAAGCATATGACCAAACCAACGGAACACACCGGACAAAATCCGGACAAAAACCGGCCTAAAGCCGGACATAACCGGCCTAAAGCCGGACAAAACACAAAAGAAATGAGAAAAAAGATACACTCCCCTTCGTCGCTGAGCAGCCCATCTCTAGCCAAACCTCCAACCGGTCACGCGCCTCTACCGGAGGCCTAAGAAGCCGCCGGAACCCGTAAGGTTGCAAAGGAGGAGCAGACGAATCGTAACGCCCAACAGGGCTGCGGAACGCCAAGTTCCAACGATTGGCGAACGGAAGGCGGATATGGTGCAGAAGGGGAAGGGGAAACCAGATCTGGAAAGGGGATTAGTCCCTCCCCTCCCGCCGCCCAAAGGGTGTGCAACCCATGGAGAGGGAGGGGAAGGAGGGGCGGCTAGGGTTAGAGTTTTTTTAGAGAGAGCGGCTAGGGTTAGAGTTTTTTAGAGAGAGAGAGAGAGGGCCATAAAAGTGGAAAAAGGAATTGTGCTAATTTCTAATTGGCTAGTCATAAACGCGTCCTTTTTTCCCGCAAAAATTTCAGATTCTTGAAATTGTTTTTTCTCAGTGTCATCGCAATGGCCTAAAGAGTAAAACGTTGCCCGGTAACACTTACCCAGTTGGATTTATTATGGAGATTAACTTTTGCTAAGGTCAGATTCTTGAAATTGGATTTATTTGTATCAAAGTTCTTTGACGGGGACAAACGGAGTTAACATTTATTAACCACTTAAAAGCATAACATTAACTTTTAGAAGGTAATATATTTTAACCATACCATGGCCATAACGTTTTTCTAATCACATAAAATTTTATGCCTCACTTTTCTTGCGGTGTCTCTCATCATTATATTAATCACAGTCACACAATGGTATAACATTAACTTTTAGAAGGCATAACATGTTACAATTGTGGGACCCATAAGGGGGAATATTGTAACATTTTCCACATTTGTATTGTGTAGAAACCCACCATTTTTTTTTCTTCTGGTTTTTGCTTATTATCTGCCTCGATTAGTTTCAAGAAGGGATTCATTTTTGCTAAGGTCAACACTTGCTATCGCTGATGGTTGCCTAATTAAAATTAAGTATTATTTTTTAAACTTAAAAACTTAGTTTGGAAAGAATAGCAACGCAAATCGCACGCACTTCGTGTGGACGAACATTTTGAATTTCAATTAGCTAAACATTGGTGATTGGTGCATATGTAATACATGTCGACATGTTATGCTATACGGGAGTCAAACACGGAGTTGGTGCTGTTCGGGGACAGCACCATCCCCCGTTCCGAGTCAAACACACAAATATGAGAGGAAACTCGGAATTTGTATTAATTCACAAAAGACAAATACATTGAAAATCTCTCTCAGACAATAAGGTTTACACATCAGTGCCTCACCGTCTCAGTCTCTCTGTTGTCACACAACTAACCGGACTGGGGTGTTTGCCACGGAAATCTTTGTTGTGTGGCCGCTGTGCAGCCGCACAACGCGGCCGCACCGGGCACGTTTCGGCAATCCGAGACGTTCATCGGATAGCCCTCGTCGAGTACTATAAGTTTACCAAAATCAACTTGATCGGATATCGTTAAGTACCTAATCAGAACACAAATAGATTAAAAAAATGGGTTTATTGATTTGGATCCAGTGTTTATGTACATTTGTGTTCCATTTCATTTCAATCTATTTGTGTTTCGATTAGGCACTCAACGATATCCGGCCAAGTTGATTTTTTAAACACTTATAGTACTCAGCGAGAGGTATTCAGTGAACGTCTCGGATCGCCGGAAAGTGGCCGGCGCGGCCGCGCCATGCATGCACAACACGCTGCACAACACTTGGTTGTGCAGCACCCCCCCCCAGCTTCCCAACTAACCTAACCATTTTATTTGTCCATTATTCCTTTTCTCACACATCTAACCTAACCATACATGTACTCCCTCCTTCCCTTTGTCTATTATTCCTTGTGTCTCTTTCATGTGTATTGTCTATATCTTTTAATCTATAATGCTTGTGATGATTTCACAAACTTCGTGTGATAGAACATATTGAAATCTAACTAGATACCACTTTGGCGAATGGATGTGCATTTAACAATGTTGGTTGATATATTGATCTTAACAAATGTTCTTCACTTTCACTTATTTTATAATTCAATTTAGACCATTAGGTAGAGAAGAATAAAATTGACCGTGAGATTTGAATTTTCGCCGACTCATTTTGATTAGACAATTGTGGTTCTTAGGGTTGTTAAGTTTAGCCATGCACTAAAAGGATAATTAAAAAGCTGATGTGTCAAGTTTTGGTTATTCAAATTTGATTATGGCATTGGTGATACTCTTAAAATCCCCTGGGCCGAATGTTTTCAATTTCTCCTTTGTGAAGAAGGCTTGGGACATTATGAAACAAGACATGCTAGCTTTCATAGCAGAATTTCATGAACATGCAACTTTGGCCAAAGTATAAATTGTATTTTAACTGCTCTTATCCCTAAAGTTGACTGTGCATCATGTTTTGATGAATTCATGCATGGAAGGTTGTGTATAAGATCTTGGCAAAGGTACTTGAAAGCAGGTTCAAAAAGGTTTTGCCAAGCATTATAGGTGAGGCTCAACCAGCTTTTGTGGGGAACAAACAAATTCTTGTTGGGGTGTCGACAGCAAATGAAGTAATAGATTTCTGGAAACATAGCAATGTTGGGGGCTTGATCTAGAGATTGATTTTGAGAATACTTTAGACTGTCAATTGGAAAACTACAAATGAAATGCTTGGGATTACCCCTTGGAGCTAACCCAAGAAGGATTCAAACGTGGCAACATGTGATAGATAGAGTCAAGAAGAAGCAGAAACCACGGAAAAGAAGGCATATCTCTATCACTCTACAGGGCGTAGATTGACACTAATCAAATCCACTATGAGCAACCTTCCCAATTCCTATATGTTCATTTTTAAAGTGCCTGTAGCTGTGGCCAATAATTTCTATTTTGGGGTGAGTGTGTCCTACGTGCATGGTATTATTGTTAGCCCTTGTCCTGGGGTTGGGTGTGTCTTTTTGGTTTGTATTTTCTTAGTAAAAATCAGTGTTTGTGTGTCTTGATTGAGTTGGGTTTTGTCCTGAGTTTGGGTCCATCAATTTGTCCTCATTTTTACATTGTTTTTTTTGTGGAAACTGTTTGGATAGGCTACCAGTTCCTTTTGGTAGCCTTGTCACGCTGCTTTGGATTATGCTGCTACTTCTAGAATTTGTTGTTCTTTTGGAATGTGCTCCTATGGAAGATCTTTTGTTGTTGGTGATGCTCTGATGTTCTGCTCCTACTGCTGCTTTTGCTACATGTTTCTGCTGCTATGCCAAATTTCTGTGTAGTCTATAAAGGATGCTTGACCAATTGTTGGATGCTGCTGCAGAGTTTTTCTTTTGTAACCCCCCTCTGTTGCTGTATGTGTCTGCTATTGCTGCTGCTGAGTTCATGACTACTGATTGGGTCTACTGCTGTGGTCTACACTGGATAAGAAAGGTTTGGCCTATTATGAGGAGTGTTTCTGCTGTCAAGGGGATTCATTTTGGTTCCTTAGATTGTCATCCCGGAGATGCCAAGTTTGTTTTGGGTTTTATTTGATTTGTTTCTCTTGTAATCCTTTTTTCTTTTACTCCAATCAGCATCTCGGTGGATGTCTTTTCTTGCTCATAATTCCATGTCATGTGTATCGTATTTGTTTGAAACTCCTGTTGATGTACCGTTTTCAAGCTCTAATAAATTTTGTTGCCGATCAAAAATTTAGAGAGGGGTGCACGAGCTAAAATATGTGTCCTACAAAGGATAGTTGGTCCTCCTCCTAAAGGGAAAAAGCATTCAATTCCTCATGAAGACAAACCACCTTACCGTGAGATGACATTCTTAAGTTGCTAAGTTTCGCCTTCTATATGCGAATACTTAATAACTCAAGGTGTCTCGTCCTCTTTGTCAGTTCAATAGTGCGCAAAAAATGCTCTGTCCCACTATAAAAGTTTGTTCCATCGCTAATGTAATTTCTGTTGTGCGATGTCCCCCGACACTTGTGTGATTTAATATTTTCTTCGAGAGAGAAATTTTTGGGTGAAATAAGACGATTGAATGATACTTGTGTATGATAAAACTATACCATGTCAATCATCTTGTCCAAAACTAGCAGGGGAAGAAGTCAAGTTTTGAACAATATTGCGGGTAAAAGTGATATATTCAAAAGTCCAGTAGGTGACCTCACTCACGCAATTGTGGTTCTGCCATGGGCTAGACTATATATAATAAGTAAGGAGCAATGTTACAGACCATAAAACACTTTCTCCTCATAAATTACTCACAACTTAATGTGTAACGGTCAGATTCATTCTAAATTCAGGCATCGACTTCAAATCGGGTTCACATGCTTCAGTTTATATATAGTTTCACAATAAGGAATCATGGATTCGTTGCACTTTTGATGTGTACGGTTTGAATTGACGATGATGCAAAGCACAAAGAATGGGCCGGGAGATACGAAACGAGAACTTAAACATTGAATTTTCATACGCATAACAAGGATCTAACCTCATACTAGATGACACTACTTCTACAGTTCTACTAGATCAAAATCACAAAGAGAGACCTAGTAATCAAGCATACAAAACCCGGCCAGACCAGAAGTTTTATTTAGTGCAGTTGCTGATCACTGCTTTATCATTATGTAAACAATACATAGGACCCTTCAAAAGAGGGAAACAAAAAAATAAAATAAAAGAATACATAGGACCCTTCAAATTAAAGAGAAACAAAATTAAAAGAAGTGGCGGTGGCCATGATGCTTCATGTGTTTCTTTGCTTCTTTCACCTCATGGTGCTCATGCAATGCGTACCCACCGGCTGCAACTGCAACTACACCTGCAATTTGTGCCTCTATCTTGTGCCTGTGAGCATGTTCTGGGTCTTTCTTTATCATGTGCTTCTCATGCTGAAATTTTCATTGGAAGAAAAATGTCAAATATATGTGAGACATGATTAATATACAAAGCAAGCAGTACTTAATGAACAAAAAGCGAATTAGAGGTACACACCTTGGCAAAAGCACCGGCAGCCACGGCACCGAGCCCGGCAAGGTGCTCATTATGCTTGTGGTGTTTAACCTCTTTGGCATGGTCAATTGGCTTGATGTCTTGCTGAACCTGCTGGTGGTGTTTCCCTCCGGTCATTGTGGTGGTGCTTACAAGAAGATGGAGATGAAGATGGTTAAGGTTTTGATGATATGGAGAAATTAACTAATAGCTATTGCTATTTATAATAAAAAGTGATCTAAGGGAAAGACTCCATCACACGGTTCCGTACGTGTTGATATGTCAAATGGTATATGTATGCATGGATACTTCTGTTGAAGAAGTCAATTTTTGTTTGATTTAAAATATATACTGTAGTTTTCAGTTGAAGAAAAGCTGATAACTGTTTCCCGGAAGTGCCCTTTCCTTTCCTTCTAGATTAAGTTGTTTCACCCCACCGTGTATTCAAATCCAAGCGGATTCTTCATCCCGAGGTCTCATCACACGTCGATCTGACTCGTTTCCCCCCTATGTTTCCCCCTTTTTTAATACTAGTATTTTTTTTGTGTCATGCATACACGGGCTGCTCGAATCTCAGAATAATCCCTATGGCTCCTCCATAGAGTCTTTTTCTCGTTTCCAGAGTTTTAATGATCAGTTTTATGGGACGAATCTGCACTCTGCATGATTTGGAAAAACCAAGTGCAGATAAGTCCAATGCGCTTAAGTCCGGTTTTTTTGGGTTGATTTGTGAGACAATAATTTGTCTCCTAAAGCGCAATAAGTGACTTGTGAAAATAAACCAGTTTTATGGAACAGACTCTACGAAGAGTTGATGGCTTGACGTGCTGATGCAGTTACAGGGACGGAGCCATGAATTTCATTTTGCGGGGGCTAATTTTTTTCCCAAAATATTTTACAGGGGCGAGCCTATATAATTCATAGAAAAAATTAATTTTTTGTATATAATACTAAAGATTTTTTTTTTCTCTTGTAGGGGCGACCGCCCCTGGCTCCATCCCTCATGCAGTGCTTCCTTGTTCCCCATTTTGTTTGAAGCTGATTTTGCGGTTCATATATGTTGTGGGAATGTTGTTCCAGTTTCCAGTTTTTGTTCATTTGGCTGGTTTCTTGCCATCCATTTTTGTTTCCTTGTATCTTTTTTGGTCCTTGTGGGCATATAATTGTTGGGTCAGGTTTCAGCTTCCATGATATTGACAAGAGGTTGGCAGAACCAATATTGACCAAGCTACCTTCCTAGGCCCAAGTCTTCCCTTTTGGGTGGCCCAAATAAATGTCTGGGTATTAGAAGGAGGTTTGTGTCCCCCTCCTTTGCTGGCCGCGGGAGTGGCAATATATGCAGGCAGCGTACCCCTCGTAGGTATGGTCACCCTTGGGCCTTGCCACGGTGCCACATGTCATCTTGTAATTGACCAGTCAATTTTCTGACTCAAGTCAAACATTGACCACACAAATATAGGACTCATTTATGTCATTGGTACACATTATCACATTAAAATTTAGAACGGCCACCGGAGGGAATGCTTTTATGACATAACAATGTTCTTTTTTATATAGAAAAATTAGTTGGAATTAGAATTTAATTTAAGGGGTGATAATAATATCTTTTAGATTTATATGTTCGGCTTAAAAAAGATTTTTCTTCTTCTAACATCAATAAGGACGAGTATAAGTACACAAGTGAAAACCTTATCAAAAAAAAAAAAAGAAAGAAAGAAAAGAATTGCTTATCTAAAAAATAATGTGGATCAAATGCTAATGAATGTATAATTATATAAAACAAAATTAAAGTACTCGATGAAACTCATTGTTTTCAAAGTCAAATAAGTTGGAATTATATGATGATTGTTATTTGACAACTGACATCCTCTGGGAGAAAAATTTGGGTGTCTGTTCGGGCACTACATGTGCAGTACTCTATTTGCGCTCAAAATTTTCTCTCAAAGTAGACCACAAAAGGTGAACACGAGGATTGGGATGTCCAATTGGGTTAAGATTCACCGTTTGAAAAAAAAAAAAAAACAATTGGGTTAAGATCCCCTCCGTACTGTTATCATTCATATTCCATCAAACTCAATCTTTTTGGTGCCATGCTGGAATTGAAAAGAATATCCGAATCGTTCACCTCCTAGGTCTTCCATTCAAAATCATGTTTGTGAAAAATTAGCTTGAATGAAAACCGATAGTTATATGAAAAAATCGTTTACAGAGGACAGCTTCAGCTTAAAACAATATGTATGCACTTTAATTTATATCGTTACCTATTTTTGACGTAGTTGATTTTGATATTTCGGATCTTGAATACAAGAATTGTTGAGATGAACGATTTGGATATTCTTTGAGAGCCCGAGAGTAGCTAAAATATTCCCTTTTAAATGGCACCGCCGGACAGAGGATTTCCAATTGAAACTTTGCATGATGTACTCAATGACGTAACAATCTTCCTTCCCAAGCCAAAAGCATAGGATAAATTCTCAATAACCCCTCTTAAATCTCTCAAATCGAAACCCACTCCCCAAAACACATTTCCTCTTTGCAAACAATCCTCTCACGAGTCTCACCTCAGATTCACATCAATGGCATCCACTGATGTAAAGGTTATAGGCGCAGCGCCAAGCCCATTCGTGAACCGGGTTCAAATCGCCCTCAACTTGAAATCCGTTGACTATGAGTTTCTCGAGGAGAAATTGGGATCCAAAAGTGAGTTGCTACTGAAGTCGAACCCAGTTCACAAGAAAATACCGGTTATGATCCATGGTGGAAAACCCATTTGCGAGTCACTTATTATTGTGCAGTATATTGACCAGGTGTGGACTGATGGGCCGAGTATTTTGCCGTCGGATCCTTATGCTCGGGCCATGGCACGGTTCTGGGCTGCTTATGTTGATGACAAGGTACGTTTCTGGTTTGATTTCGGATCTTCTCTTTTTATTGGTTTTCACTCAGTAACCATTGATTCTATTTGTTATGTACGTGATTGTGCAGTTCTATCCGACATTTAGGGCGTTCGGAAGTGCAGAGGGAGAGGAGGCAAAAGCGGTAGCACGAGAGCAACTTATGGAAGGGATCATGCTGTTGGAAGATGCTTTTGCCAAATGTGGCAAAGGGAAGGACTTCTTCGGCGGTGACACGATCGGGTACCTCGATATAGCAATCGGATGCTTCTTGGGATGGATGAGAGCGGTCGAGCAGATGTCAGATATAAAACTGATTGACGAAACCAAGACCCCTGGACTGTTCGGTTGGGCCGAGAGGTTTGGCTCAAATGCTGCTGTGAAGGACGTTCTTCCAAAAACAGAGACGCTTGTGGAGATAGCGAAGATGATGGCAGCCAGAGCTAAAGCTCAGTAATTTCCCAACTTCTGTTGTCACCAATTGAATAAGTTGGGCAGCTTAGATTGCTCAAGATGGTGTTTATTTTGTTGTTTCCTTTCCAATTTTGGTTTGTTTTTCTTTTGAGGTTTTTAATAAAATAATTGGTGTTGTTTGTAGCTGTTTTTGAAGTTGCCTATAATGGTTACATTTTTGTTGTTTTGACTTTTAAGAGTTTGTGCTCATTTTTTGATGCAACCTACAGGAAAACAGAAATGGCTTGAACAAGTTTAAAATTAGATATTCTTTTAAGTTAAAGCTAATATGCTGGTAAAAGAGATATACATTCAAAAGTCCAGTAGTTGACCTGTCACTTGCCCAATTGTGATTCTGCCATGGACTTCACTAATAATACGTAAGGAGCAATGTTACAGACCATAAAACACTTTGTCCCTCTTACTCGCAACTTTAATGTGTAACGATCAGATTCATTCTAAATTCAGGCTGTAGTACATCGACTTCAAATCGGGTTCATATGCTTCAGTATACGATTTGATGTGTACGATTCGTTGCACTTTTGATGTGTACAATTTGAACTGATGAAGATGCAAGGCACAAAGAGTGGGCCAGGGGATCCGAAATGAGAACTTAAACATTGGATTTTCATATACATAAACAAGGATCAAACGTCATACTAGATAACACTATTTCTACTAGATCCTGAACAAGCATAAAAAACCTGGCCAGAAGTTTAATTATTTAGTGCAGCTGCTAAATTATTATGTAAACAATACATAGTACCCTTGAAAAGATTAAAGAATTAAAAGAATACATAGGACCCTTCAAAAGAGAAAAATTAAAAGAAGTGGTGGTGGCCGTGATGCTTCATGTGTTTCTTTGCTTCTTTCACCTCATGGTGCTCATGCAACGCGTACCCACCGGCTGCAACTGCAACTGTAGCTGCAATTTCTGCCTCTATCTTGTGCCTGTGAGCATGTGCTGGGTCTTTCTTTATCATGTGTTTCTCATGCTGAAATTTTCATTGGAAGAAAATTTTCAAATATATGTGAGACATGAGTATACAAAGGAAGCTGTACTACTTATTGAACGAAAGAATTTTAGAGAGGTATATACCTTGGCGAAAGCGACAGCAGCCACGGCACCGAGCCCGGCAAGGTGCTCATTATGCTTGTGGTGTTTAACCTCTTTGGCATAGTCAATTGTCTTGATGTCTTGCTGAACCTGCTGGGGGTGGTGGTGGCCATGGTGTTTCCCTCCAGTCATTTTGATGATGCTTACAAGAAGATGAAGATGGTTAAGGTTTTGATGATATGGAGAAACTAGCTAATAGCTATTGCTATTTATAGTAATCTAAGGGAAAGACTCTATCACACGGTTCCGTGTTGATATGTCAAATGGTTATATATATGTATTACAGAATGTATATTTCAGTTGAAGAAGTCAATTTTTTTATTTATTTAAACAGTATTTAGTTTTCAGTTGAAGAAAAGTTGATATCTGTTTCTCGGAAATGCCCTTTCCTTCTAGATTAATACACCCACCGTGCATTCAAATCCGAGCGGATTCTCATCCCTAGATCATCACACGTTGATCTGACTCGTTTTCCCCCGGGTTTTCCCAAGTTTTAATATTGTTTTGTACAATGCATACGCGGACTGCTGGGATCTCAGAATAATCCCTACAGCCCTATAGCCCCTTCCACAGTCTTCTCTTCGTTTCCCGAGTTTTAATGTGTTTGATCAATTGCGGAGATGTTGAAGCTTAACTAATCTGATTACTGTGCAATAAATCTACTGAAAGATCGGTTCTATAAAATTAATGATCCATATGATCGAAGTGGTACAGGATCTGCACTCTGAATTTGGAAAACCAAGTGCAGATAAGTCCAATGTTCAGTAATCCTGAAGAATAATGTTTGGGGTTGGCAAAGTATCAAAGATTTAACGAAGAGTTGATTGGTTGTGGTGTTGATGCAGTGCTTCCTCGGTTCCCATTTTGTCTCAAGCTGATTTTTCTGTTTATATTTGCTTTGGGACTGTTAAGGATCTGCACTCTGTTTCTTGCTTTTGTTCTGGTTGGTTCCTTGCCAACCATTTTTGCTTCCTTATATCTTTTACGGTCCTTGGGGCATATGAATATATGATTGTACTTTAAATGTCAACCTGATTTCCAAAACAAACGAATAGCAAAAATAGGTTGAATCAGTTGAAAATTGGCTCTCTCTAAGTTAAGGTAATTCTCCATAGCAGTGTTTATCCGGATGAGTCGATTCGAGTTAAGTTTGAGCATTTGCTTCTGAGTATCCAGTGTCGATTGTAAGCATCCATAGTTGCCAATTTTCGGTCTGTGGAGGATTTGTTTCGAACTCCATTCATGGCCATGGTTTGGTTTTCAGCTTCCATGATATTGACAAGAGGTTGGTAGACTCACTCATTAAACAAACCAACCTACCTCCCTAAGAGCATCTTATCAGACTCAAAAAAAAAAAAACACCTACTTTAACCACAAAAACACCTTTTATCATTTTTTTTTTGAACTGGACCTTTTATCATTTAGCACACCACTTTATCAAAACTCAAAAAATCAGACTCTCTATCCAAATTTTACTACTCCTATATTAAACTATTCCCCTCAAGTGTATTAAAAACAAAAAAACTTTTCTCCTAAAAAAACTAATCTCCCCACCTTGGAAGTTGTTCTCTGTCCAGGAAAGTACACCTTTTCCTATTCTATTCCCCATGAAACCCAGGAAAAGCAACGAAAAGAAACAATAAAGAAAGAAAGGTTAGTGAACAGTGCCTACTCAAATTTGAGTAGATACTGTAACAAAAATAATTTGGTGAGGGAGAATAGGTAGCCTGATTTTTTTGAAGTTTTTGGCTCCCTATATTAGCTTAAAAGTTATTTTAGGTAACATGATGAGGATGCCCTAACAATGTCGCTAATATAAGTGAGGTTCGAATATGAGTCCGAATATTCGAGAGAATATTGTGCCATAGAAGTGAGGATAATGAACAATTATGGGGAAAATGAAGTGATCTAGAGGGGTGAGAGAAAAGACAAGCAATGCAAAAGAGACCTTGGCAGTTGCTCTTTTCGAGTGAAATCGCTTTGAAATCTTTGAGAGAGAGAGAGAGAGCCTACAAAGAAATCTTTCTAGAATTTAGTGCTAGTTAAATTATACTCTAAAATCTTATCATTGTCTAGAAATATATATGACACGTATCCCTTCTGTATTGCAAGGCCTTGGGAGATAGCAGCCCTCCCTTGATGGTCTTGCGAGCGACCCCTTCTCATTTTGAAGCCAACAATCCACTAGATCTTGTCCATTCTTGTATGGGCAAGGTCAAAAAACTCACTCAGTCATGTCCGTATGGCAACCAAGCTTCAAGGAGCTCGTCATCTCCTGCCTTGCAACCAGAGAAGACAACTAGATTTGTTCATGGGCCCTCTTGCGCTATATCCTCTATGGGTCGTGCTAGCCTCTTGTCCTCGGAGCTTCAAGACTTTTCTCCATTATGGGCATGTTCCAACCAGAGCCGGCTCAAGACTTTTGGGGCCCTAAGCGAACTCCCAACTTGGGGCCCTTAGTATTTTCGAAACAAAAACTATTACAAGATAAGAGTTACGCAAACAGATGACAAAATTTAAAAATAATAAAGTATGCTCACAGGACCCATATCATTGGAAGAAGGTATAAGAAAAAAAATAGATCATTTTCTTAACTACATTTTAAAAAATTTATAGAATTATGATAGTTCGCTTGACTATTTGATTTTTAATCTTTGCAACAAAAGAATTAAATCAACTGCAATAAGGGTCACTTAGAGATTGTTTTCCGATTATGTTATATTTCAAAATTAGTGAAACAGTGATGAATGTATATACTTTTATTGTCCCAAGAAAGAGGAAAAAGGGGAAAAAAAAATTCGCAAAAGACAATGGAACCCCACTCTAGTTCTCAAACACTAGATTTTGAACAAGTTAGGATGATTCCCGTGCCACTAATACCAAAGACTTGGTCTGTTTAAAAAAAAAAGGATTTAATTATATATAGAGAGTTTGAAACGGGGGCCCCTAATTTGGCCAAATTTTTGGGGGCCCGAGCGTCCGCCTCTTGGGATTCCCCTCTAAGCCGGTACTGGTTCCAACTCTAGCCCCAAGTCTCCTCTTTTGGTGGCCCAAATAAATGTCTAGGTACTAGAAGGAGGTTGTGTCACTGTACACTTTGTGGGTATGGTCACGTGTCATCCTTGTCTCGGTGCCACTTGTCACCTTCTAATTGATGAGTCAACTTTCTGACCCGAGTCAACCATTGACCACACAAATATAAGACTCAGTTTTACCCAAAATACAGTACACATTATAACATTACAACAGAGAAATTTAGAACGGCCATTGAAGATACTTTTATGACATGACAAATTTATTTTTTTCAAAAGAAAAATTAGGTGGAGTTAGAATTTTTTTAAGAGGTGATAGAATTTTTTTAAGAGGTGATAATATCTTTGAGATTTGTATGTCCGGCTTAAAAGAATATTTTTCTTCTTCTAACATCAATAACTCAGGAAAAAGGCGAGTATAAGTAGACAATTGAAAAACTCCACAAAATTGGATCTATCAGATTCCTTAATATTGTAAAACGAGAGGATCTTCTCTCCTTTAATATTGAAAAGCCATGTTCCAGTCTTTTACTATAAGTTTTTCAGAACTCATTTTGATGATCAAGAATTTTCCTTTTTCAAATTTGTGAAAGTATTGTGCAGTTCATATTGTCATATATAAAACATGCGGGGAATAAATAACCAAATATAAAAATTTAGTCTTACATATTGCTCATATAAAAATAATGTACGTGGATCAAATGCTGATAAATGTATAATAACTTAAAACAAAAATTAAAGTACTTGATGAAATTCAATGATTTCGAAGTCAAATATGTTGCAATTATATGACGATTGATTGATATTAGACAATCGATATCAAAATAGACCACACAAAGGAGAACATGAGGATTGAGACGTCCAATTGGGTTAAGATCGCCTCCATACCCTTATTTTCAGTGGCGGCTCCAGGAATTCTCTTGAGGGTGTTCAAAAATTCTATTACGGTCCTCAAGAAATTATTTTTTATATAACTGGGTGGTCCGGACTATCCTGCGCGCACTCATGTGTAAAGGGGAAGGAATCTAAATTGCAGTAGCAGCTCCAGGAATTCTCTTGAGGGTGTTCAGAAATTCTACTACGGTCCTCTAGAAATAATTTTTTATATAACTGGGTGGTCCGGACTATCCTGCTCGCACGCACTCATTTGTAAAGGGGAAGGAATCTAAATTGAGCAATTTTGTTGTGAAAAGACGAAGACTTGAGTTGAGCCATGACCGGTTTGGCTGTTTCCATTCCACCCTCTTCCACTTGCATTTACTGACGGAGAGAGAATAGACTAGGGATTGATCTTTCTAAACCGTATTTCACACACAAGGAAAGGTATGAGAAAATGGTGCCATTCGACAGGGAAAGGCTTCTCTCTAGTCCTGATCCATCTAGTCCCATCTAATTTTGGGCCTTCGTGGATCTTTTGTAGGCTTACAACGGTTAATCCAAACCATTCAATTTATGAATCATGCATTGGATATTATTATTGCAAAAACTGTGTGGTCAGACACGATAGCTGTGAGAGCATAACACATTTAATACCTTCGTGCAAGAAATTTAAAAAGGATGGCAAAATGATGTTCGTGCGTCCAATTTTTTTTTTTTTTTTTGTTAAATCAAAACATTGTTGCCACAAACTCATACAACACGGCAGTTGGGAAGAACATAATTTTTCAAGTTGTATTAGTGCTAGATTTGAATTTACAGTATGAAGTTTGTTTTACATACATTTATACATTTCAAGTACTTGTGGATACTAAACATGATGTGGATGGAGGAGAAGAGAAGTTTTAACTTGAAGACATAGACCATAGACTTGGTTTTTGGGGTCCTGTATTGTGGTCCTAACCTTTTTTTCTTTGGAAGTTAAGGTTGATTGCTCAAGATGTTACCCCGAAAGGACTGGCGTGTCCTTTGTACAAATTTTTTTTTTTTTGATCCACAAGTCTTTTGCACTAGTGGCAGCTCCAGGAATTCTCTTGAGAGTGTTCAGAAATTCTACTACGGTCGTCTAAAAATCATTTTTAATATAACTGGGTGGTTCAGACTATCCTGCGCGCACTCATGTGTAAAGGGGAAGGAATCTAAATTGAGCAATTTTGTTGTGAAAAGACGAAGACTTGAGTTGGGTCATGACCCGTTTGGCTGTTTCCATCCCACCCTCTTCCACTTACATTTACCGACAGAGAGAGAATAGACTAGGGATTGATCTTTCTAAATCGTATTTCACACACATAAGGAAAGGTATGAGAAAATGGTGCCATTCGACAGGGAAAGACTACTCTCTAGTCCTGATCCATCCAGTCCCATCCAATTTTGGGCATTCGTGGATCTTTTGTAGGCTTACAACGGTTAATCCAAACCATTCAATTTATGAGTCTTGCATTGGATATTATTATTGCAAAAACTGTGTGGTCAGACACGATAGCTGTGAGAGCATAACACATTTAACACCTTCGTGCAAGAAATTTAAAAAGGATGGCAAAATGAAGTTCGTGCGTCCAAATTATTATTATTTTTTTGTTAAATCAAAACATTGTTGCCACTAATCCCATGGTCTATTGTTGTGAAAAGACGAAGACTTGAGTTGGGCCATGACCCGTTTGGTTGTTTCCATCCCACCCTCTTCCACTTGCATTTACTGACAGAGAGAGAATAGACTAGGGATTGATCTTTCTAAATCGTATTTCACACACATAAGGAAAGGTATGAGAAAATGGTGCCATTCGACAGGGAAAGACTACTCTCTAGTCCTGATCCATCCAGTCCCATCCAATTTTGGGCATTCGTGGATCTTTTGTAGGCTTACAACGGTTAATCCAAACCATTCAGTTTATGAGTCCTGCATTGCATATTATTATTGCAAAAACTGTGTGGTCAGACACGATAGCTGTGAGAGCATAACACATTTAACACCTTCGTGCAAGAAATTTAAAAAGGATGGCAAAATGATGTTCGTGCGTCCAAATTTTTTTTTTTTTTGGTTAAATCAAAACATTGTTGCTACTAATCCCATGGTCTATTGTTGTGAAAAGACGAAGACTTGAGTTGGGCCATGACCCGTTTGGTTGTTTCCATCCCACTCTCTTCCACTTGCATTTACTGACAGAGAGAGAATAGACTAGGGATTGATCTTTCTAAATCGTATTTCACACACATAAGGAAAGGTATGAGAAAATGTTGTCATTCGACAGGGAAAGACTACTCTCTAGTCCTGATCCATCCAGTCCCATCCAATTTTGGGCATTCGTGGATCTTTTGTAGGCTTACAACGGTTAATCCAAACCATTCAATTTATGAGTCCTGCATTGCATATTATTATTGCAAAAACTGTGTGGTCAGACACGATAGCTGTGAGAGCATAACACATTTAACACCTTCGTGCAAGAAATTTAAAAAGGATGGCAAAATGATGTTCGTGCGTCCAATTTTTTTTTTTTTTGGTTAAATCAAAACATTGTTCCCACTAATCCCATGGTCTATTTACGCCTCGCCACACACGTAAACCGGGCAAAGCCAATGTCCTCTAGAAATCATAACTGTACATAAATAAATAAAAATAAAAATTCTACTAATACAACAATGCCAAGTCAATACGGCTTCGCTTCGACGAGTTTTAGGGGTAGGAAATGACTCTTGCACCATTCTAGATTTTCTTATCACAAACTTGTCCATGGTTCCAACTACCAAACAAAAATTAAAAAAGAATCAAACCTATGAATGGCCTATGTAATAATCCAAATCTATTGTGTTTATATACCCTCTGTGCATATATATTAAAGTGTTTCACAAAAAAAGATAGCGCGCATATATGAAATTATTGATCTCTATTTTAATAATGTAATGAGTAATCATTTAGAATAAGTATAAATAGATTAAAGAGAGATAGTTATAAGTGTTTTTATCTCTTTGAGATAAATGTGTTGAGACAAAGAAACACCCAAATTCTCAAATATCCAATTTATACTATTCTCTAATGGAGTATCAAATAGTGCATGGTGAATTCCGTCATTAGGATTGGGTGTTCAAATTTTTTGGGTAATGTGTTCAAACATTTTGGGTAGAGTGTTCAAATATTTTGATGAGGGTGTTCAAAAAGACAAAAATTAAAAAATAAATAAATTTTTACATGTATTTCTAATTTTTTTTTTCAGGGTGTTCGAGTGACCACCCTCAGCTCTTCTTAGAGCCGCCTCTGCTTATTTTTCATATTCCATCAAATTCAATCTTTTTGGTGCCTTGCTGGAATTGAAAAGAATATCCAAATCGTTCACCTCCTAGGTCTTCCATTCAAGATCATGTGCATGAAAAATCAGCTTCAACGAAAACCGATGAGTACATGAGAAAATCATTTTACAAAGGACAGTTTTAGCTTAAAACCATATTTATGCACTTTAAGTTATATATGTACCGATTTTCGATATAGCTGATTTTGATACTCGAGTTCTTGAATACAAGACTTGTTGAGATGAAGGATCATTGGATACTATTTGAGGGCTGAAGCTAAGAAGTTCCCTTTGAAGGATGGAGCCTTTGGATCAAGGTTCTGAATCCCGTACCGGATAGGGTACCGGTTTTCTTACTGGTACGGTACGGTACCGGTATTGGGCGTGTACCGGTACCGTTTCGGATTTAGCGGTACTACATGTATATACATATATAAAAATCAATTTTTTACTTGTATCACCCAATTTTTTTTTTCTTTTTCCCATATGAAAAGAATCCCATAGTACCTAACAACAAAATAAATTTTTTTTGTTAGCCAACAAGGGTAAACGTATTTCTATTGAACAAAACTAGCACAATACCAATTACCAACTCATTAGGTAATTCTCTCGGAGAACCTAATACCCATTTCAAATGCCATATAAAAGGGTAATTTAGTCATTAGGTTGTTTTAGGGCTTCCCACAAATAAAACCTCTCTCTTTCAGCAGCAGCCTTCCACAGTTCCACTTTCCCTTCCAGCTGCTGCGTGAAAACCTTGGCAAAAAGGCAGATCGACTGATCGAGTCTCTCTCTTGCACTTCTCTCTCTCTCTCTCTCTCTCACATGGCAGATCGAACAGGTATGGGCTGTATGGCTACCATCTCTCTCTCTCTCTCTCTCTCTCTCTCCCGTTTTTCCCTTTCTTCTCCGGCGTCGACTTCCTTTCTTCTTCTTCGGCGTCAACTATCTGCAATTTCTCGGGCAGAATGACCGGTGCCTGCATACCGTCCGGTATCATCCGGAATGACTGGTACCTGCTGGTATTGGCCGGAATTGAGGACGGGACGGTATTATAAGGTGTAGTTACCGTTTTCATGTAAATCCGGTACGTACCGGCCGATACGTTACGAGATTGACAACCTTGCTTTGGATCCCCAAGCCAAAACCAGAGTTTAAATTATCAATAACCCCCCTTAAGTCTCTCAAATCCATATCCAATAACCCCTGCTCTCTCAAATCCATACCCACACCCATGATCCAGTCAAAGATCCCGGATTAAAGAAAAATGGGTGATTTTAAGGTTTTAAAATGTGTTTTTGCATAATCTAAACCGTCCAATGTGTTTAAAACGTGTTTTTAATGGTCTTCGCGAGAAATCATAAAAAAAAAGACTGGGAAGGGCTTGATCTGAGCAGTTTTTCACCAAAACTGTACATATAAAGTTTTATGAAAAACTGCTCGCGGATCAAGCCCTTCCAGGTATTTTTTTTTTGATGATTTCTTGCGGGGACCCCTAAAAACACGTTTTAAACACATTGGACGGTTCAGATCATGAAAATTTGATCCGAAATTATGAATCCCCGATTAGGGATCCCAGACTAGATAAGGAGTGTCCATACCCATTCACATAACCACATTTCCTCTTTGCAAACACTCCCCTGTTACCTCAGATTCACATCAATGGCATCGATTGATGTAAAGGTTCTAGGCGCAGCGACAAGCCCATACGTGAATGGGGTCCAAATCGCCCTCAACTTGAAATCCATCAACTACAAGTTTCTCGAGGAGAAATTTGGATCCAAAAGTGAGCTACTGAAGTCGAACCCGGTTCATAAGAAAATCCCGGTCATGATCCATGGTGGAAAACCCATTTGCGAGTCACTTATTATTGTGCAATATATATATTGACGAGGCGTGGACTGATGGCCCGAGTATTTTGACGTCGGATCCTTATGCTTGGGCCATGGCACGGTTCTGGGCTACGACCTTTGGTGAAAGGGTGCAACCTTGGTGAAAGGGTGCAACTCTCTGCGGAAAGGTGCGATTGGGTCTATAAATAGAGCCCTAGGCACAAACATTTTGCACGGATTCTAAACACCGTTACTCTGCCCAAACACTTTCTAGTTGCTTTCTTGTTTTGTTACACCGTTACTTTGCAGAAACGGTGTTAACAAATCCTTGGTTCATTTGATCACAAAATCGACTTGGTATTCTGTCTGTCCTTCGTTTGTGCAGATGCAGGCAGAAGATCATTGAATTGATCGGGTTTCGTTGTACCCTCGAACAAATTCGCTATCAATCCGGTGCACACCAAACGGTGGGGGCGAATACTGTTTTCAGAAAGTGACTCAGTAACGTGCCTCGAAACAAGTTTCTACAGGTTCCATCATCAAGGCGTTCAAATTTCTCGAAGACTCCCGAATTTGCACCAACATACACTGTTATTGCTTCCTTACCAATTTTGGTTTGTTTTTCTTTCGAGGTTGTAATTACTTAATTGGTCTTGTTTTTAGTGGCGGAGCCAGGATTTTGACTCGAGGGGGCTGACTTAATAGACTTATTTTTATCTAAGCATATATTTTTATATATATATATATATATATATATATATATATATATATATATATATATATCGGGGAGGATCCTGTCAAGGATCCCGGAAATGCTGGATTGAAGCGTTTTGAAGCCTTTAAAAGATGTTTTTGCATGATCCGAGCCGTCCAATGTGTTCAAAGGTGTTTTCCAAGGTCCACCTTGGGAAATCTTCAAAAAAAAAAATACGGGAAGGGCTTGATCCACGCAATTCTTCGCAAAAACCGCATATTTACAAAATTGCGTGGATCAAGCCCTTCCGTATTTTTTTTTGAAGATTTCCTACGCCTGACTTTGGAAAACACCTTTTGAACACATTGACGGTTCGGATCATGAAATTTTGATCCGAACTATGAGTTCCGGACCCAAGGGTCCCGGACTAGAGTTCCTCATATATATATATACACCGCGATCCTCACAAGGATCCCGATTTCCCGGACCGAAGCGTTTTGATGCTTTTCCCAATTGTTTTTGAAATCCGAGCCGTCAATGTGTTCAAAGGTGTTTTCCAAGGCCTGGAAATCTTCAAAAAAAAAAATACCGGGAAGGGCTTGATCAGCGGTTTTCGCAAAACCGCATATTTACGGTTTTGCGAAAACCGCTTGGATCAAGCCCTTCCCGGTATTTTTTTTTGAAGATTTCCCGCGTGGGCCTTGGAAAACACCTTTTGAACACATTGGACGGCTCGGATCGTCAAAAAAATATCGGGAAGGTGGAGTCCCGGATCTGGGACTCCCGGACTAGATAAGGAGTGTATATATATATATATACAATCCGGATCCCCTCAGGACTCCCGGATATAGCCTATGTCCGAACCTTCATTTTCAGCCGTTGGATGCGATCCAACGGCTCTGATAAGAGCAAACATCTCGCGGGTCAAACGGAGGACGGGTCCGGGTAAAACACTCCCGCGGGTTGCATATCCAGTTAAACGGGTCATTTTCCCCTACACTACTGGAACAAGAGAGAGAGAGGAGTGAGGCGATTCAAACGAAGAGAGAGAGAGAGATGATCGCGAAGACGAAGAAGAAGCACTAGTCCAAGACGAAGAAGACGACATCCCAAGGTTCGATTGTGTCTCTCCTTCTCCCCCTCTCTCTCTCTCTCTCGTCCTCTGGTTCGTTCGAAATCTAGGGTTTCAAACTCGAAAAAAGTTTGATTTTAAGTTCGAGATCTCTCTCTCTCTTATTCTCTGGTTTGTTCGAAATCTAGGGTTTCAGTTCGAAATCTAGGGTTTCGAAACCCTATTTTTGGTTCGAAATTGAACAAATCTCGTCTCATTTCATATGATATGAAAGGAATCGATCTATTGACTCATAGCCTAAGATGTGGAAGAAAATGTAGTGTTTTACCTGTTTTGGTGGTATTATTTGGTTTCTATTACCAGGAACCAAATATGTTTAGGCTATTTGTATAACAACCATTCCAGAAAAAGGGTTTCGAAACCCTAGAATACTTGGAGTTTCAAACCCTAGATCTGTTAAATGCCATGTACCCTAGTATAGTTGATGTCCGATACACCCAATCTCAAGCACAAAAACCAAAATAAAACTAATCCCAGAAAAAGGGTTTCGAAACCCTAGTATAGTTGGAGTTTTGTTCCATTTTGAACTAGAAAAAAGGTTTCGAACCCTAGATCTGTTCGAACCCAAAAAACGAGGGAGAGAGAGAGAGATTCGAACCTGGTGTTGCTGATTTGTTGTTGTTCTTCTGCTTGATACCTCGATTAGTTCTTCGATCGGGTTCGATTTCTTGTAAAATCAATCGCGATGTCTCTCTCTCTCTCTTCGTTCAATCGCCACACTCTCTCTCTCTTCGTTTATGATGTTTCAAAATGGAATGCAAATGACCCGTATAGTGGTGTGGTGACCCGCGAGGCAATTTTACCCGGACCTGTGCCATTTTGACCCGCGTGTTCCTCCTTAATGATCAGAGCCGTTGGATCTCATCCAACAGCTGAGATTAAACGTCCGCACCTAACTTATATCCGGCCGTCCTGACCTGATCCGGATTCTATATATATATATATATATATAACTCCAAGAGGTTGGCAAAGTGGTTTTGTCTTGGGATTTAGGGGTTTGCTCCCATTCAGTCTCAGGTTTGATTCATTATGCCAGCAAACTTTTGGAGCCACTGGGGTTATGCCTGATCGTTATCTTCAGTGCCCCAGAATTAGTCGAGGTGTGCGCAAGCTGACCTGGACATCCGGTTATAAAAAAAACATATATTTACATTGAAATTGTTCTAGCCTAATGAATTAAAAGTATATAAATCATTTTATTGTATTCTTTAGGCCACACTCACATGATTGTTACTTATGAAAGAAATTGAGAAATAAAAATATTGTTTTTTCAATAAATCAAACCAAAACTATTAAGTTCATAAAAATAATTATATTGATAATGTCAATAATATGAAAAATTAGTATTATATTAATAACAATTCAAAAACCCGGGGGGGCAGGGGCCACCCCCAGCCCCCATGTAGTTCCGCCGCTGCTTGTTTTGTGCCTGTTTTTCGAAGTTGCTTATAATGGCTACAGATTTGTTTTGACTTTCGAGAGTTTATGCCGGAGTACCGTGCTCTTTTTTTGATGCAACCTATACCAAAACAGAAATGGCTTGAACAAGTTTAAAATTAGATGTTCTTTTTAAGTTATGGTAATATGCTGGTAAAAGAGATACATTCAAAAGTCCAGTCGGTCACCTCTCACTTGCCCAATTGTGGTTCTGCCATGGGCTTCACCAGTTAAGGAGCAATGTTACAGACCATAAAACACTTTCTCCCCCTCTTGCTCGCAACTTAATGTCTAACTGTCAGATTCATTCTAAATTCGGGCTGTTGACATGGAGCCTCCCACGGGCTGTGGTGGGCTCTAGCCCAGGTGAGGTTCCAAAAAATCAAAAAAAAGAATGCAGTCTTCTATTCACATTCCGGCGAAGTTCTCGACGTTTTGGACTGAATCTTGATGGTCTCCGTCGTCGTCGGTCATCTTCTTCTTCAAACCTCTTCTCAGTCGGTTCTTGGAATTTTATTCTTCATGCCTGTGGAAAGTCGGCAAAGGGATCATCAATAGTGGCAACCAGATTTTGGATGGAGTACTTATTGCAAATGAAGTCATTCATCAATGGAAGCAATGCAATTCAGGAGGCCTAATCATTAAGATTGATTTTGAAAAAGCATTTGACTGTGTCAATTGGCTTTTTCTCATTGATATGCTTATGTGGAAGCCATGAATATAATGTTTGAAAGAGCCAAGGAACAAGGATTGATATCTGGTGTGCAAATGGGCACCAATGGAATTTCTCTCACCCATCTACAATTTGCAGATGATACTCTCATTTTTTGCAACAATAATCTTGAGGAGCTAAGAGAGATCAAGAGAATCCTCCGATTTTTTCAAGTCATGTCAGGGCTGAAGATCAACTTGGACAAAAGTATGATTTTTGGTATTAATATTCCAGCCTCATTTATTCCTCTCTTTGCTCAAGCTTTTGGATGCAAGCAGGGTTCCCTCCCTACAAAGTATTTGGGCCTTCCTTTGGGAGCTAATCCAAAAAGAATCTCCACCTGGCAGCCTATTGTGGACAGAATGAAGGCTCAACTCTCTAAATAGAAAAGAAGACATCTATCCATTGGTGGTAGATTGGCCTTAATCAAATCCACTCTTTGTGGGTAATGCTTGCAAAGATTAATTTTCAGAGTGTAATTTCCAAATCCCAAATTACTATACACACTTTTTTTTAATCTTGTAGTGCAAATTTCATTTTAGTGAAATTTTATGTGTACATTTTCCAACATTGCAAACAGAAATTTTTTATTTATATATGTATAGGTAGTTCCACTAAATCCGAAACGGTACCTAGTACAGACCGGTACCGTACCGTACCAGTAAGAAAATCGGTACCCAAGCCGATATAGAATTTAGACCCTTGATATACACACATATATTTATATATACTCGGTGAAGGGAACTAAGGAAGAAATATATATATAATCTATTAGTCACGTACTATTTTTAGGGCTTTTTAATTGGGGTTTTTTTGTTATGTAATTATATAGAAGTTTACTAAATTTTAGTTAGCCCAGGGTAGATTAATGTCCTGGCTCCGCCCTTGGCTGTAGTACATCAACTTCAAATAGGGTTCATATACTTCACTTAATATATAGTTTCACCATCAGGAATCATGAATTCGTTTCGCTTTTAATGTGTACCGTTTGAACTCGATGTAATGCACAAAGAATGGGCCGGGGGATCTGAAATGAGAACTTAAAACATTGGGTTTTCATACACATAAACAAGGAGACCTAGGTAACACTACTTCTACTAGATCATAATCACAAAGAGAGACCTAGTAATCAAGCATAAAAAACCCGGCCAGAAGTTCAATTATTTAGTACAGTTGCTGATCACTGCTATATAATTTTTGTAAACAATACATAGTACCCTTCGAAAGAGTAAAAAATTAAAAGAAGTGGTGGTGGCCTTGATGCTTCATCTGTTTCTTTGCTTCTTTCGCCTTATGGTGCTCATGCAACGCGTACCCACCGGCTGCAACCGCAACTGCACCTGCAATTTTTGCCTCTATCTTGTGTTTGTGAGCATGTGCTGGGTCTTTCTTTATCATATGCTTCTCATGCTGAAATTTTTATTGGATGAAAAATGTCAAATATATGTAAGACACGAGTATACGAAGCAAGCAGTACTACTTATTGAACGGAAGATTATCAGAGGTACATACCTTGGCGTAGGCGCCAGCAGCCACGGCACCGAGCCCAGCAAGGTGCTCGTTATGCTTGTGGTGTTTAACCTTTTTGGCATAGTCAATTGGCTTGATGTCTTGCTGAACCTGCTGGTGGTGGTGGTGTTTCCCTCCAGTCATTGTGGTGCTGCTTACAAGAAAATCTACAATCTCAACAAAGGATGTAAACGTACAAAAATGTTAGAAGGTTGTATCTTGTATGAACTGAGGTTTTGATTGATGATATGAATAAACTAATCCTTGTAATGCTATTTATATAAAAAAAAGTACAGAATAATCTATGGAAAAGACTCCATTACACGGAACCGTGTTGATATTTCAAATGGTATATACATGTATTGCAGTAGGGGTATTTCAGTTGAAGAAGTCAATTTTCGTGATTTAAACAGTAAGTTGAAGAAAAGTTGGTATCTGTTAGTCAGAAATGCCCTTTCCTTCCAGATTAATAAGTTTCACCCAACGTGTATTCAAATCCAAGCGGAATCTGTAGAGGATTGATCAAACTAACCACCCACGCACAAGAATTTCAAAAAACTAAAACACAAGCACGCAAAATTTTTTGCGCGGTTCGGCCCTACCCTAATGCCTACTCCACGGGAGAGAGAACAATTTTCACTAATATTGAATGAGTTACAATGAGATACAAAATAACCCTAAGCTCTCAAGCTCACTAGTATTTTTATCTCGCTCGCACTCATACAATATTCTCACACACTTTTCTCTCTCTCACACACACTATTCTGCTGGTTCCCTTTTCTTTCATGCACCAACTCTAGCACACATGCACATCTATAACTATAAATACAATGCACGGCCGAACCAAAAAAGAGCACTAAAGACTTTTGAGATCCTTGAGGCAGCAGCAAATGGATTCTTATAATTAATACACTCAAAAGCTGTTCTTTAATACTTCAAATAACAACATAATTTCGAAAACAAATGAAGAGTAAAAATGGATTGAATCGGTGGAAAATTGGCTCTCTCAAAATTAAGGTAATTCTCGGTAGCATTGTTTATCCATGTGCATGAGTCGGTTCAAGTTAAGTTTGACCATCTGCTTCTGAGTATCCAAGATTGATTGTAAGCAACCATAGTCGCCATCAATATTCAGTCCATTCATGGCTAGAAGAATCATCTTGTTCCTGGGTTTGATTTTCAGCTTCCATGATATTGATAAGACGTTGGTAGGCCCACTCATTAAAAACACTATTAAATAAACTACCTCCCCAACAGAGTCTCTAATGTAAGTGAGGTTTGAATCAGAGTCTAAAAATTCAAGAGAATATTGTGCTGGAGAGGTGATGATGATGAACAATAGTGGGAAGGATGAAGTGATCTAGAGGGGTGATAGAAAAGAGAAGCAATACAAAAAAGGCCTTATCAGTCGCTCTTTTTTACTGAGGTCACTTGGAAATCTTTGAGAGAGAGAAGGGGCCTGTAAAGAATATTATCGTTCTGGAATTATGTGCTCGTCAAATTTAACCCTAAAATCTTATCATTGATTAGAAATCTGAAAGAATGTCTCATACTTAAAGACACTTTGGACAGGTAAACATATATAGTAGGTGAGTCAATAAACTCTTGACACGTGTAACTAGTGCAATTAATAAACTCTTGACACGTGTCCCTTCTGTATTGCCAGGCCTTGGGGGTAGCAGCCCTTCCCTAATGGTCTTGCGAGCGCAACCCCACTTTCACAGTGATCCCTTCTCATTTTGAAGCCAACAACCCACTAGATCCCCTCCATTCCCGTATGAGCAAGGACAAAACTAGCTCAGTCATGTCTGTACGACAACCAAGCTTGAAAGGGCTCATCGTCTCCTGCCTTGCAACCAAAGTAGACAACTAGATGTGTTCATGGGCCCTCTCGCGCCATATCCTCTATAGGTCGTGCCATCTTGTTGTCATATGAGCTTCAAGACTTTTCTCCCTCACGAGCATGTTCCAACTCTAGGCGCAACCCTGCCTTTGGGTGCGTAAATAAATGTCTCGGTACTACAAGGAGGTTGTCTCGCCCTCCTCCTTGATGCAGGGGTGGCATACATGCACTGTACCCCTCCTGCTTATGGTCACATGTCATCCTTGTTGCGGTGACACATGTCACCTTCTAATTGATGAGTCAACTTTCTGACCAAGTCAACCATTGACCACACAAATATAGGACCCATTTTTATCCTTAATACACATTATAACAGAGAAATTTAGAATGGCCATCAGAACTGCTTTTATGACAACAATGTTCTTTTTCAGATAGAAAAATTAGGTGGAATTAAAATGTTTTAAGAGGTGATGATATCTTTGAGATTTATCTGTTCGGCTTAAAAAAAGATTTTTCTTCTTCTAACATCAATTACTAAGGGAAGGGATGAGTATAATTAGACAAGTGAAAACTCTACAAAACTGAATCTATCAGTTGTGTTTAGAGCTGCTATCGCTGAAGCTGCACTATTGGTATCATCTGGGGGGGATTAATAACAAGAACATAATTCTTTTGAATGAAGCAGAAGTTGTGTTGAAAGTAACTAAGATTCTGGGAGAAGACTATTCAGGAGAAGATGAGGAAGTCATAAGTAAAATTATGATTATGGAAAATCAGGATTATGAAAGAGAGATTCTTTTGAAGGATGATGTTCTAATTGCTTGAAGATTCTGAGCAGGGTCAGTCTAGAAGGGTGCTGTGGATATGAAAATATATTGAATTGGGTACTGTGAGGGGCTGTTTTGGTGCATTAACGGTGGTGGAGGATGTAATCAAAGATGGGCATAGCAGCGGCAACAGAGGATGAAGGGGCGATGCAAGATGGGCATGACGATTGTGGATCTTTTAGGCGTTGACTATTCAGGTGGAGATTGGAGGTATTTTTAGGCGTTGTGTTTAGGGGTTTGATTAAGTGGCTTGGTGAGGTGTGTTGAGGGGTTGCAACACAAAGCACAGACTGGGCGGTAGCAGGAACGAAGGCCTGTCAGCTTGTATGGGGGTTGTTGCGATGTCAACTGTGAAGCATTGGATATCCGATTTGAGGAAGGCAGCAGGGAGGAGATGATGTCGTCGGCCTGTGCATGAGGCTTTGGTGATGGCAACTGTGAAGCAAAGGAAAGGTAATTACAAGGGTGAGGATTGGCGACGGAAGATGACATAGAATCGGCGATGATCGAGCTTGGTCACCAACTCAGAAGGAGACGATCTATGGCACTATAGGTGCATTGGGTTTCCACTAGGGAGAGGGTGAACGTGCAGATAAGTTTTGGGTGATCTTGGTCACCAACACATGGGTTAAATTGTTGTATTGAGAGGTGTATTTTTGGGTTGGGCCAAATTAGGTGAGTTGGTATCTTATCAACATGGTGCATTTTTATTAAAAATTGAGAGGTGGGGAGGTAGGTTAAGTATTTGCGAGTAACAGTAGTAGGAGTGACTCCGAACCTCTCTCAATGCATTTCTTTTCCTATTGTACTGATTTCATCTTTGGCTCCCATTGGGATTAATGAAATCTTTCTTCGCTTTTCAAAAAAAAAAAAAAAAAATCTATCAGACTCCTAGATATTGTAAAACGCATATGATTTTCGCCTCTCCTTTAATATTGAACAGCCATGTTCTAGTCTTTTATAAGTTCATTGAGAACTCATTTTGATGATTAAGGTTTTTCCTTTTTAAAATTTGCGATTGCTCATATAAAAATAATGTGGATCAAATGCTAATAACTGTATCATAATTTAAAACAAAAATTAAAGTACTCGATGAAACTCTGGTTTCTTTTTTTTTGAACGGCAAAAGAATAAAATTCATTAACCTTTGAAGGAATTACAAAGATTAAAATGGACAAAAGAGAGGCAACAAAGTAGCATAGAGTGAATCGAACACGAGACTCCCAAAGCTAAAATGAAGCCAATCCAGACCCAAAAGAGGTTAGCAAGGAGCCAACCAACAACAAAAGATATAGAGATCAGAATCAAGGAGACAGTCCCTCCTCGTTACAGAAACCGATCTGAAACAGAAAAAACAATCCAAGACCAACCTTGAATCTAACTATAGAGACTCTAAAATACTTTTTAATTTGAACACAAAGTCATCCACTGTGTAGTCTCCACCTCCCAACTTTGTTTTAACCCAAAATGCTACTCTGACCTTTATAAGCTCAATAATGTCTTCCCAATTCGGCTGAGATTCTTCAAAAATCAGTTTGTTCCTAGCATTCCAAACGGTCCACATTAGAGCCACCGGAATGCAGTCCCAAATGATCTTCTTTTCCGGCTTTAATTTCCAATCATTCCACCAAATAAGCAATTCCACAAGAGACCTTGGTGTTACCCAAATCACTCCCCACCAAGACAAGATTTTAGACCAGACATTCCATACCAAGTTACAGTGCAGCAAAAGATGATCCAAAGATTCAAGATTAGAAGTACAAAACTTGCAATTTGCAAAGTTAGCATCATGTATGATCCCAATATTTAGAAGGTATTCTGCAGTTTTTACCCTTCCCAAATGTACAAGCCAACCGAAACACTGGACCCGATAGGGAGCCACATTTCTCCAAATTAAGTCATAGGCATTGTTAGTTAACATTGCTTGAGGTCTGGCAAGATCATATAAGGATTTAACTGTGAAATTAGTTGAGTTTGATCCATGCCAAACCATTCTATCCTTGTCCCCAATGGTTACTCTCACCCCAGCATCATCCAGTAATTGGCATAGATCATCCTTCATTTCTATCTCCCAATCAAATAATCTCCTTCTGAAGTTAAATTCCCAATGGTTTAATTCAGCTTTCCTAGCAAAGACAAGACTCAGTAAATCATCTTTAAGAGTAACAATTCTGAAAAGAGATGGGTATGCTTCAGCCAAACATGGATTTCCAAGCCAAACATCTTTCCAGAAAAAGACGGTATTCCCGTCACCAACCTTAATTTTGGCATTTTCAAGAAAAATGGAATGCATCACAGGGTTTCTTTCTTTCACTAGCATAATATCCTTCCAAATGGTAGAAACTTTTCGCTGAATCTCAAGTTTTGGTATCCAATTACAATCCCTCATTTTGTATTTGGTTTTTATGACATTCCTCCACAATGCCTCCTTTTCCAATCCAAATCTCCACCACCATTTTATAAGAAGAGCATCGTTCATGTCCTTAATACTTCTAATGCCTAACCCCCCACATTCTTTTTTCTGCGTAATCTTTATCCAAGAAACCATGTGAAGTTTTCTTTTCAAATCAGACCCACCCCACAGAAATTTAGCTTGAGTTGATTCAATGACTTTGACTACTCCATCAGGCATTTTGAAAAGGGACATAAAGAAGACAGGCAAGCTACATAGGACTGATTTAATTAAAACAATTCTACCACCAAAAGAAAGGTACCTCCTCTTCCACGTTGCTAGTCTGGCTTTGATCCTGTCAATGACTGGTTTCCAAGTGGATTTGAGCTTTGGATTGACTCCCAATGGCATGCCTAAATATTTGATTGGCAGCTTTTGAGTTTGGCAATTGAAAACTTGAGCCATTTGTTGCGTGATCTCTTCAGGTAAACCAACACCACAAATGATGGTTTTGTGGTAATTGATCTTCAAACCAGACATTTTCTCGAAACTTCCCAGAATGCTCTTGATTGTATGGACTTCCTCAAAGCTTGCTTTACAGAAAACCAGTGTATCATCTGCAAATTGCAGATGAGTGATGATAGGACCATCATTTCCCATAGCCAGCCCACTAAGAGTACCTTGATCAATAGCCTTTTTGAACAACCAGTTGAGACCTTCTGCTGCTAAGATGAATAGAAAAGGGGAAAGGGGATCACCCTGTCTCACCCCTTTTTGCATTTGGAAATTCTTGCTAGGAGAACCATTAACCAGCACAGAAACCCAAGCAGTGGCAAGACACTCCTTAATCCATGAATTCCATTTAGGAGGGAATCCCATGGAGTTCATTAATTCCAGAGTGTAGTTCCAATTAAGATTATCGAAGGCCTTTTCAAAATCCAGCTTGATAATCATGCCTTGTTTCCTTTCTTTCTTCCAACCGTCTATAATTTCATTTGCAATCAAAATCCCATCTTGTATGTTTTTCCTCCCGAGAAAGCTGACTGGACCTCTCCAACAACTATAGGGATTGTGCTTTTGATTCTAGTTGCCAATACTTTTGCAAGGATTTTGTACATCGAGCTTATCAGACTAATGGGTCTGAAATCTGAAAGCCCAATAGGATTATCAATTTTTGGCACTAGAGTAATGAATGATTGATTGATGCACTTTGGTAGCCTTCCGTTTCTGTGAAATTCTGCCATGAAAGTCATAATATCGCCTCTCATAAACCATCTGGGCCAGGTGCTTTGTTCCCATCACATGATTTGATAGCATTCCACACTTCATCTTCTGTAAAACCAGCAATCAGAAATTCACACATCCCCTGATCGATAGTGTTACCCCTCCAGTCTATGGACCAAGGTCTTATTGTCATCACCTCCTTATATAAATTGCTGAAGTGATCATGCGCAGCAAGCTTGACATCCTCAGGTTCGTCCATTGTTTGCCCTCTCACTAAAATAGAATTGATACTATTCCTTCTCTGCCTTGTTGATGCCATAGTATGGAAGAACTTAGTATTTTTATCCCCCTTAAGATGCCAATTTACTCTGGATTTTTGCAGCCACATACTCTCAATGAGTCTGCCAAGTCTCCATGCCTCAGCTTTGAGTTGTCTTCTCTGAATGTTACCATCAACAGTTATGGAGTTGTCTTCAGCTTGAAGGTCCAGCTTGTGGAGTTCAGATTCTACCACTTCCAGTCTTGTTTGAGTGTTGCCAAAGACTTCTTTTGCCCAGACTTTAAGAGTTTCCTTCATGGATATAAGCTTCATGCTAAGAGAATAAGTAGCCCATCTTTGATTCGGGCATTCAACCCATGCTTTTTCCATTACTTTCAAACACTCCTTATTTTCTAGCCAGACATTAAAGAACCTAAAAGGTTTAGGTCCCCAATCTCTATCATCAACTTTTAACAAATGGGGGCAGTGGTCCGATAAAGATCTAGGTAATCCCCATTGTTTCAAATTGAACTTATCTAACCATTCAGGATGGAGAAGAAAGCGATCAATTCTACTCCATTTTTCCTCCATTTGAGAGTTTGACCAGGTAAATCTTCTCCCTAGCAGTGGCAGATCAACAAATTCTAAATCATCAATGAACTTGTTGAGATCGCTCATACCTCTTTCTCTTTGTGAACATCCCTGCCTTTCCTCAATGCGTCTTATTTCATTTAGATCACCCCCTAAACACCAAGGATCATGGAATTGACTTTTAATAGTTGTTAACTTCTCCCAGAGCTCCCTCCTATCAATAAGGTTGCGAGGCCCATAAATGTTTAAGATGGTACAACAAAAATCAGATTTAACTGTCCCCTTGATCAGCAAAAAATTTCTATTACAACAAGCCTCTGCCAAGTTAAACACATCGGTGTTCCAAATAATAAGTAATCCACCAGCAGATCCCAGAGAGCCTACCTCCAGAAAATCACATTCACTATGGCCCCAAACAGAGTTTATAAGAGCTTTATCTACAGACTTTTGTTTTGTTTCTTGCAACAAAAGTATCTCCACTTTGTTGATTCTGACAAGCTTCTTCAACTTCCCTCTTTTCTCTTTTTTTTTTCCCAAGCCTCTGATATTGCACGACAAAATCCTCATCAGCTTTCCCTTTTGATGTAAGCTTATGCAAAGGCATTGGTAGTCTGCATGATGTTATTCGAGTCCTCTAAAGTATCCACCACCATAATTTTGCTGATAATCTCATCATCATTGCCCATGTAATCCTCTCCAATGATTTTTGTAACTGTCCAGGCAGCTTCTTCTTCATTTAGAATAATTCTGTTTCTGTTTTTAATACCATTTGAAGAGACAGAGGATACAGAGAGAGCAGAAGCCGCAATAGCTGACCTGAAGACAACACATTTTTGTTTTTTGCCCCCACCTCTTCTTTTGGATTTGGGGAATTTCAGTAACTCTTCAATGCCTTTGCATAAGCTTACATCAGAAGTTTGATTTAGGAGTTGGCCATTTGACTTATTGGGAAGCTCTTCAATCACCACCTTATTCAATTTGGTGATACTCCTGTATGAATCTTGACAGAAGGGACTGTGAATGAGGCCATTAAATGAAAAGGCCTTAGGAATATCAATGCTAGTGAGCTTATCGAAATGACCACGAGAGAGACTTTTGCTTCTTCTATCTGCATCAAAGACTTTTCCACTTCCAAAGGCCTTAAGATTTAATTCAAGCCGAGACTTTGAGCTCCCCACTCCATCAATAGCATTACATGCTGCTAATAAATGTATATCAACAGGCTTAGAAACAGTTACAATAGCATTCATATCATTCAAAGTGGTTGCCAACTCAGCATCATTTTTCCCAGAAAAATAGTCAGCCACCACATCATTATTGATCCCTGGAGATTCGTCAACCCCTTCAGCTCTATCTGCATTAGTCTCAGCAACAAAAGAAGAATTTGAAAAATTCTTGACCTGCACCCTTTCCTCATTCATCTCCAATTTTGTATGAATAGCCGAGTCCGAAGAATGCCCAGAACAAGAGCAAGAATTTAGGATTGTGTTTAGAACAATTTGTTCTTCAATAACTCGGATTGGACTCAAAGTTCCTTTGCATTCAACTTCCACCACTTGGTTAATGGCATCTAGGGGGTTTTGTAACCTGTCCACTTAGATCCACCTAAGCGTGCATTGACCAACGCTGCCAACAGCATTCTTGAAATAGGTTTCGGAATAAGTTATATATAATATGTATATCTTCAGGATTTTTTTTTTTTTTTTTTGGTTGCCCTTGGCCGGTGGGTTGCCCAAGCCCGGAGGCTTGCTGGGCTTACCCCAGGGCCGACCCTGACTATATGCAGAGGCGGCCCCATGGGGGGCAGCTGACCCCCTGAGCCGGAAATCCTCCCTGGAATATACATATTTTTTTTGGTCATTTTTGTAATTTTGCCCATGGGAGTGTATGTTGTTGTCTTTACATTGTGTTCCTTGCCCCACAAATAATTCACTTGCCCCAAATGTGCTGAAAATTTGCATGTAACTTCATAGGGAACCATCAAAATGAAACGAAGGGACTAAATATTGTCGATTCTTAACACCCCTAATGATAAATCCTACGTCCGCCCCTAACTATATATATGAGAATAGTTTTACGAAGGACAACTTAAGCTTAAAACCATATTTATGCTCTTTAATTTACTATATATTTACCGATTACCGATAGCTGATTTTGATACTTCAGTTTTGAATACAAGACTTGTTGAGATGAATGATTTGGATATTTTTTGTAGGCCGAAGTGCAGCTAAAAAATTCCCTTTGCAGGGGCATGGCCGCATGGAGGATTTCCATTTCAAACTTTGCATGATGCATTCAATGACGTAAAAATCTTCTTCCCCAAGCCAAAACCATAATATAAATTAACAATAACCCCTCCTTAAATATTGGCCCATGTTCCAGTCTGTTGTAATTTATTTCAGAACACATTTTGATGATCAAGATTTTTCCTTTTTAAAATTTGTAAAAGTATTTCTCATATAAAAATAATGTGGATCCAATGCTAATACATGTATAAAAATTTCAAACGAAAATTAAAGTACTCAATGAAACTCATTGATTTCAAAGTCAAATATGTTGTAATTATTAAATAGATCACAAAAGGTGAACATGTGACGTCCAATTGGATTAAGATCTCCTCCATACCCTTTTATTTTTGATATTCCACTAAACTCAATCTTTTTCGTGCTAGAGTACCATGCCAGAATTTTAAAAAAAAATTCTAAATCATTCACCTCCAAGGTCTTCCATTCAAGATCATGTGAATGAAAAATCAGTTTGAAGAAAACCGATAGCTATATGAAAAAATCATTTACATAGGACAACTTAAGCTTAAAACCATATTTATGTACTTTATTTAATTTATATATTTACCGAATTTCGATATAGCTGATTTTGAAACATTAGTTCTTGAATAGTACAAAACTTGTTGAGATGAATGATTTGGATATTCTATGTGGGCCCGAGTGCAGCTAAAAAATTCCCTTTGCAGGCGCATGGCCGCATGGAGGATTTCTATTTCAAACTTTACATGATGCATTCAGTGACGTGAAAATCTTCTTCCCCAAGCCAAAACCATAGTATAAATTATCCATAACCCCTCCTTAAATCTCTCAAATCCATACCCACTCCCATAACCACATTTCTTCTTTGCTAACACTCCTCTGTTACCTCTTATTCACATCCATGGCATCGACTGATGTAAAGGTTCTAGGCGCAGCGCCAAGCCCGTACGTGAACAGGGTTCAAATCGCCCTCAACTTGAAATCCGTCAACTACGAGTTACTTGAGGAGAAATTTGGATCCAAAAGTGAGTTGCTACTGAACTCGAACCCGGTTCACAAGAAAATCCCAGTTATGATCCATGGTGGAAAACCCATTTGTGAGTCACTTATTATTGTGCAGTATATTGATGAGGTGTGGACTGATGGGCCAAGTATTTTGCCTTCGGATCCGTATGATCGGGCCATGGCACGGTTTTGGGCAACTTATGTTGATGACAAGGTACGTTTTTGGTTTGGTTTTGGATCTTGTCTTTTTATTGAAGTAGAAAGTAGAAGCTTACGTTTCTGGTTTGCTGGTTTGTCATTCTGGGTTGTGGATTGTGATTTTTTTTTTTTTAAATGTGGGATGGAATGGACCCTGCTCTGATACCATGTGATGTGGAAACTTTATATCCTGCTCTGATAGCATATATTAAGTGATTACCCTTTCCACTCCTAAGTAATGTGGGACAATATTTCTTTACAATTCATATTTTTCTTTAAATTTGAGTAAAATTTCAATAATAACTCAATTTGATATCAAGCAAGAAATCTATTTTGTAAAGCTTCACTCAGTAACCATTGATTCTATTTGTTATGTACGTGATTGCGCAGTTGTCACCGGCATTCAGGGGGTTCCGAAATGCAGAGGGGTAGGAGGCAAAAGCGGTAGCACGAAAGGAAGTTATGGAAGGGATCATGCTGTTGGAAGATGCTTTTGCCAAATGTGGCAAAGGGAAGGATTTTTTCAGCGGTGACACTATCGGGTACCTCGATATAGCACTCGGAAGCTTCTTGGGATGGATGAGAGCGGTGGAGCGGATGTCAGATATAAAATTGATTGATGAAACCAAGACCCCTGCACTTTTCGGTTGGGCCGAGAGGTTTCGCTCAAATGCTGCAGTGAAGGATGTTATTCCAAAAACAGAAATGCTTGTGGAGCTTGCCAAGATGATGGCTGCCAGAGCTAAAGCTCAGTAATTTCCCAAATTCTATTGTCACCAAGTGAATAACTTGGGCTGCTTAGATTGCTCAAGATGGTGTTTATTTTGTTGTTTCCTTTCCAATTTGGTTTGTTTTTCTTTTGAGGTTTGTAATGAAATAATTGGTCTTGTTTGTAGCTGTTTTTGAAGTTTGCATATAATGGTTACATTTTTGTTGTTCTTACTTTTGAGAGTTTGTGCCGGAGAGCGGTACTCATTTTTTGATGTAACCTATACCAAAACAGAAATAACTTAAACAAGTTTAAAATTAGATATCGTTAAGTTAAGGTAAAGCGTTTTTTTGGCCGTGATTGTTTTATCCGTGATTGAAGGACAACAACTTGCAACTTCAGCTAAAAAGACTACGATTTCCGAGCGTAATTAAACATATAATATGATTCCTAATTGACCTTTTTTTTTTCCTCAACGACAAAGAAAAAGATTTTATTAATCTTTGAAAACGAATTACAAAGATTAAAAGGGATCGGAAAAAAGACATCACAACGTAAGAGAGACATCCTAACTAGGTTGACACCCCTCTCCGCCACAAACATATGCCACCATGGGCCCAAAAAGTAAATAACCAGTCAACCAAATACAAGAGATGCATGCTAATGTTGTTATTAATTTGTGTAAATAGTCATCCAATTGAGCCCCAACAGATGCAAGCGACCTGCAACCATGCCAATTTCCTTCACTGTTCCTAATAAGACCAGCCGCATGGGCTACATTGGGATTGCCATTGCAATTTACCAACACAAGAAGAAGTTATCATTCTATAAAGGCAATATATGTACATATGTATACTATATGCAACTAGGTTAGGAAATAAACACATATTAGGAAAGCAATAATTTTATAGCAAGGTAATATATATATATATATATATATATATATATATATATATATATATATATATATATATTATATTTATATATGTAATTCATAAATAAAATAAAAGGAATTTAGTATACACGGAAACTAGTGTATTCATACATCATGGAAATAACATAAGTGTAATTGATTTAAATTAAACAATTAAATTACGAGAATTACGGTCTTTACATGTTGAAGCTTAAGTAATCTGATTACTGTGCAGTTCTTGTTCTACAAAATTAATGGTCTAGATGATCGAAGTGGTACGGGATCAGCACTCTGCATTTGGAAAAACCAAGTGCAGATAAGTCCAATGTTCGGTAATTGGAAGAGTAATGCTTGGGGTTGTCAAAGTATCTGCATTTGATTTGCAAGGAATCACGTAGCGAAGGCCCTACGGGGCCCAGTACATATCCCGAACGGTTGATCTGAGCCGCTCAAAAAATTTAGAAAAACATTTCGAGTTGGCTTGCGAGAAACTAGCTCCATCCCATATGTGCGGATGCTTGATCCAAACTTTCATTTTTGAATAGCTCGGATGAAAAAAGAAAAAAAATGAAAGTTTGGATCGAACATCTAAACATATCAGATGGAGCTGGTTTTTAGCGGGCCCACTCGAAATGTGTTTATAAAATTCTTGAGCGGCTCGGATTAGCTGTTCGGGATCCATACTAGGCCTCGCAGGGCCTTCCCTGCGTGATTCCCTGCAAATCCTTTCCTTGCATATGACATTGTTTTTTGGAAAAACCAAGTGCCAAGTGCACAAAAGGTGGACATGAGGATTGAGACGTTTAAGATCCTCTCGATATCCTTATATTTCATATTTCATCAGACTCAATCTTTTTGGTGTCATGCCGGAATTGAAAAGAATATCCGATTCGTTCACATTCCATTCAAAATCGTGTGTATGAAAAATTAATCAGCTTGAACGAAGACCGATGGCTATATGAGAAAATCGTTTTACTTTATGCACTTTAATTTATAAATTATCAATAAACGCTCCTTAAATCTCTCAAATCCCATACCACTTTCATAAACAAATTTCGAGAATTGCTCGCATAAAAATAATGTGGATAAATAAATGTATAATAATTTAAACAAAAATTAAAGTATTCATTAATTTCAAAGTCAAATATGTTGTAATTACATGACTGATGAATATTCGACAATCGATATCCTCAAGGAGAAAATTCTCTCTAAAAGTAGCAAAAGACTCTGTCCCCCCCTCCCCCGACACCGCACACCCCCCCCCACCCCCTCTCCCCAAACTAACCCCCCCCACCCACGCCCCCCACCCCCTCCCTACCCCATTCCCTTTTTTTTTTTTTCTTCTAATTTTATTAATTTCATTTACTATTTTAACTTTATTTATATCTTTTATTAATATATTTTTTCTCTTCTATCTTTTTAGAAATCTCTAATATGTTATTTCTCTTTTTTAATTATTTAATATCTTGTTTTTCTAATATCTAATAAATATTCTCGTTCTTTATATATATTTTTATAATATGATCTAATATCTTTTTTTTCTCTCTTTTATTTATTAAATATTGTTTATTTACTTCATTTTTTAATTGATTACTTTGATCCTGGCCCCCCCAATGTCTTACCACGTGTTGCTTATGAGACCTATATTTGATCCTGGCCCCTCAATGCCTTACCACGTGTTGCTTATGAGACCTATATTTGATCCTGGCCCCCCCAATGCCTTACCACGTGTTGCTTATGAGACATATATTTGATCATGGCCCCCCAATGCCTTACCACGTGTTGCTTACTGGGTCTTGAGACACACGTCTTGATTCGTGGTTCAAGGTACTGGGTGTCGTGCCGGGACCACCACAATTTGGAGGCAATATTGATTAGGGCTGACCACTTGTCAATGTGATTGTAATATTTATTCACTTTAAAACGTGATTGTATGATTGTAATATTATTATTCACTTTTAGAAGTTTTTTATTTATTATTCATTGTTAAGACAACTTAATTAACTAATTAAAATAATATAAAGTTTCTAAATATAAAGTGAAATTTAAATGCAAATTTATGAAAATAATTTACTTGCAAATGTACTTTGAATAAACCAAATTAAATGAGTAATTAAATAAATAAAATTGAATAAACGAAAAAAGAAAAAAAAGAAGACAAAGAAAAAAAAGAAAAAGAAAAAAAACCGAGAGTAAATAAAATTGAATAAATCAAAAAAGAAAAAAAAGAAGACAAAGAAAAAAAAGAAAAAGAAAAAAAACCGAGAGTAAATAAAATTGAATAAACCAAAAAAGAAAAAAAAAAGACAGAAAAAAAAGAAAAAAAAAACCGAGAGGAGGGGGGGGGGGGGGAGGGCGAGGGTAATTTGGGGAGGGGGAGGTGGGGCCTGGGGGGTCAGTTGTCAGGGGGGTGTGCGGAGCCACTCTCCTAGAAGTAGACCACAAAAGGTGAACATGAGGATTGAGACGTCCAATTGGGTCAAGATCCTCCCCGTATGCTTATCTTTCATATTTTGTCAAACTCAATCTTTTTGGTGTCATGCCGAAATTGAAAAGAATCTCCGATTCGTTCACCTCTTAAGTCTTTCATTCAAAATCCTGTGTATGAAAAATTAATCAGCATGAATGAAAACCGATGGCTATATGAGAAAATCGTTTTACTTGCAATTTAATTTTTAAATGGATAAACCTGGAGGTACAGAAGTTGGCGTACAGAAAATGTACACAACGCGTTCGGGGACCCACTTTTGGGTCCCACACGAGTGATTCGAGCCGTTCATTATTCTTAAAACATTTTTCCGAGGGGTCCCCAAAAAAACAGCTTAATCGGACGGTTAGAAGTACTTGAACCAAAGTCCCACCGTTTCAAAATCAAAGTTGAACCAAAGTTGATTTTGAAACGGTAGGACTTTGGTTCAAACACTTCTAACCGTCCGATTGAGCTGATTTTTTGTGGGCCCCTCGGAAAAATGTTTTAAGAATAATGAACGGCTCGGATCACTCGTGTGGGTCCCAAAAATGGGTCCCCGAACACGCTGTGTACATTTTCTGTACGCCAACTTCTGTACGGGTAGCCGCGTCCATTTTTAAATTATCAATAAAAGCTCCTTAAATCTCTGAAATCCATACCCCTTCCATAAGCAAATTTCCTCTGTGCAAACACTCCTCTGTTACCGCAGATTCACATCCATGGCATCGATTGATGTAAAGGTTCTAGGCTCAGCGCCAAGCCCGTACGTGAACCGGGTTCAAATCGCCCGCAACTTGAAATCCGTCAGCTACGAGTTTCTCGAGGAGGAATCTGGATCCAGAAGTGAGTTGCTACTGAAGTCGAACCCAGTTCACAAGAAAGTACCGGTTATGATCCATGGTGGAAAACCCATTTGCGAGTCACTTATTATTGTGCAGTATATCGACGAGGCATGAACTGATGGGCCAAGTATTTTGCCGTCTGATCCGTATGATTGGGCCATCGCACGGTTCTGGGCTGCTTATGTCGAGGACAAGGTACGTTTCTGGTTTGGTTTTGGATCTTGTATTTCGTAAAGCAATTTTCACTCAGTAACCATTGATTCTTTTGTTTGTTATGTACGTGATTGCGCAGTTGTGGCCGACATTAAAGGGGTTCCTAAGAGCAGAGGGAGAGGCAAAAGCAGTAGCACAAGAGCAAATTATGGAAGGGATCATGCTGCTGGAAGATGCTTTTGCCAAATGTGGCAAAGGGAAGGACTTCTTCGGCGGTGACACGATCGGGTACCTCGATATAGCAATCGGAAGCTTCTTGGGATGGATGAGAGCAACCGAGAAGACGTCAGATATAAAGCTGATTGACAAAACCAAGACCCCTGGACTATTCGGTTGGGCCGAGAGGTTTGGCTCAAATGCTGCAGTGAAGAATGTTATTCCGAAAACAGAGACGCTTGTGGAGCTTGCCAAGACAATGGCTCCCAGAGCTAAAGCTCAGTAATTTCTCAAATGCTGTTGTCACCAAGTGAATAACTTGGGCTGCTTAGATAGCTCAAGATGGTGTTTATATTGTTGTTGTTTCCTTTCCAATTTTGGTTTGTTTTTCCTTTGAGGTTGTAATTACAATTGGACTTGTAAGAATAATTAGTAAGGAGCAATACTAAAGAAGTAATTTCTCAACATAAAAATTACTCATAAATTGAGGTGTAAGGATCATATTCATTCTAACTTCAGCCTCTATTACGTCGACTTTAAATCTGTTTCATACACTTCACCAACACAGTACCCCCCAATTAAGGTGTCCGGACCAGCTTATGCACACATTAACTAATCTTGTGAATGTAACTAGTTTTTTACCATGACCAATCATGGATTCACTCGCACTTTTGAACGCAGAAAGAATGGGCAGAGGAATCAGAATGAGAAGTTAAGCATCCGGTTTTAAACTTACAAGATACATAAACAAGGATCTAACCTTATATAACACACGAAACAAAATATATAGTTTAACAAACATCACATGACAACAGAACCAGATGACACCACTTTTACAAGCTCACGACGGCAAAGAGTGATCTGTAATCAAGCCTACACAACCCAGAAGTTTAATTATTTAATACAGTTATCGATCACTGATAACAATACATAATATGCTTCAACCATAAAAGAGTAGAAACTAAAAGTGGTGGTGGTGGTGGGGATGGTGCCCGTGGTGGTGCTTCAGATGTTTCTGTGCTTCTTTCTTCTCATGGTGCTCATGCAATGCATACGCACCAGCGGCAATTGCAGCTGCAGCTGCAATTTCCTCCTCTATCTTGTGCCTCAGAGCGTGTGCCGGGTCTTTCTTTATCATGTGATGCTCATGCTAAAAATTTCATTAGAAGAGAATTTTCAAATGAGACATGACAATAAAAAGTGAGCACTCTTTGAATACTAGAAAAGAAATTCAATTGTTACGTAAAAGAAAGTACAAATTAAAGTGGAGAAGTATTTAACAACAGTATTCACTATGACGCAAAATGAAAAAAAAGATTCAAATTGTTCTATATATAACAACAACATACAAGAAAACCTCAGAAGCAACTCGATTTGTTTTACGTACCCTTATTCGGTTGGGAAATTAATGATGATCGATGAGCAACACGCTCAAGTCACCAAAATACAATCACTCAGGATCTTATAGAATCACATAAACAAACTAGAGAAAGAGGAAGAGATAGAAAGACAGAATACACAAATATACGTGAAAAATCTCTTGGTCTCTCTCTGCAAATACAACAACTTTCTCTCAAAAAAATATTGTATGATGGTCTAACCCTAAAATCCGATTCAAGTCCTTATGTACATGTTTCGTTTGTGTCTAACGGTCCTGACCAACTCGACACGGTTTTGACCGATTTGTTCACAGTCCTGACAGTGTTTACAGAAACCTTAGAAACTGTTGACGGTCCTAACCGTCCTCAAAACAGTCCTGACCAAAAGCCCTGAAACTTCAAAAATTGGTTTTTGCCACCCATAGTCAACATTCTAATTTATTCACAAGAAATATTTTTCATTATTTGTTGTTTTGGATATCAAATATTTGGTAAAGCCTAAGGGATATTTTTCTGATTTTTTTTTTTGTTGACTTTGGGATCGGAGCGGGGACCCCGATCCCCATTAGGAGTGGGGATGAAGGGTGAAGAAGATTCTCCGTTCAAGGAACGGGTTGGGGACGGAGGCAAATATGGGGTTGGGGAATTGGAAGCACGGATGGTCAAATCTGTCCTCCGATCCGCCCCGTTGCCATCGGTAGCCATCATATACCCTCCGTAACTTAAAAAGAACCCATAAGATCGAGGTGCTATTAATTCACTTGAATATTTTATTCAAGATATCTGTTTTCCATTAGAAAGGAGACTAAATTTTTACATAAATCAAATCCATCTGGACAATCAACTGTTTAACAATTCCAACAACCAGAACTTCAAGTCCCAAATCAATTAATCCCCTGACCTCTCCATTAGCTTCTCTTCTTTAGTTTTTTCTATATTATTGTCATCCGATCTTTTTTTTCTTCCATTCTTTCAAATGACCAGTGAAATTAATAAATTTAATGATCACAGTATAAATAGTTTTAGACGAAAATATTTTTGCCCACGAAATAAATAATTAACATATAGTAGCTGGCATGAGTAAGGGTGAGTTCAAGCTATGAAATTTTTTTCAACTTCTGTTCACGTTTTCATACTTTTTCCATTCCTCTTATCGAGACTAACGATTAATTCAAAACAATTATGGCGAAAAGCTAAACAAAAATTACGAAAAGTAAGTTCTAGTAAAAAAATACCGAAGATAAAAAAATTAGCGTGAACGCACCCTAAGTGTTAAGAGTCTTAGAGAGACATACCAAGGCAAAAGCGCCAGCACCGATGGCAGCAAGCTCGGCGAGGTGCTCGTTATGCTTATGGCGTTGAACCTCTTTCGCATAGTCAACTGGTTGGATGTCTCGCCGAGCGTAGTCAACTGGCTGGACGTCTTGCTGAACGTGGTGGTGGTGAGGATGGTGGTGGTGCGGGTGGTGGTGGTGGTTGTGCTTCCCTCCAAACATGCTTAGTTCCAAGAAGAAATACAATCACAACAAGTATCTAATTAATAATGAAGATGGTAGTAGATTTTTTCCGAAACTAATTGGTAATGCTATTTATAAAAAGGTTCTAAGGCAAAGAGTAGTCCATCACGCGGTTGCGTGTTTATGGCTGCTACCTTTTTTTTTTAATGTTATATATATACATGCGTTCGGTAGATAACATCAGTGTTGAAATCATAACTTATTATATGGCAATTCATAGCATTCACACATAAATTCGAAGCTTTTATTTTTCTATTTTGTAACGTTTGTATGCGACAAATTTTTATCTTGATGCTATGAATTTTGAAGCATATATGAATTCATTTATCGATCTTACAAATCTATATAAAAATGTTATGAAGATGTTACAAAATGTCTATACAAGATCTTCTATATTTAAAGCGATTCCACAGAGTGTGTACGTACCATACAAAAACTAAATAGGAGTGTTGTATATATAGTACTAATAGTTATTCTTTTTGCTAATTAGCTAGTATACTAATAGTATCATGTCGATCTGAAATCGTTCTTTCTCGGGATTTTTCGAGTTTTCATCTTTTACGAGTTGATAATGAAATTAGACAACATTGCTGCATAAATTCAAGTGGTATAAAATTTCACTTACTACAACTAACAATGCCGACTTTCTGAGAGAGAAAAAAAAATAGTTGTATAAATTAATCGTGTTTTATGGGGATAAAAATTTGTTCCAATTGTGAAGATGTTGATATCTAACCAACCTTGATTATTGAGAAAATAATCTGCTCGGTCCGGATAATCAAAAAGGTACCAGGATGGGTCCACCGTGAGATCATATGCCGGTTCATTTGGAAAACCAAGTGCAGACAAGCAAAGTCAGTCCAGGCAATACCACGGATAATGATACAAAATTTTTGTTTATAGAAGCACTCAAAAGTACTTCAAATTAGACGAAATATAATTCTCTCTCTTTTTTTTTTTTTTTTATGGTCAAGGGTGTCTAAGACAGCTCATGCTTAGAGATGTCTGGGTTAGCTCATGCGCCCACCTCCACTAATTAATCCCCTCTCCGGTCTGATTAGAGGTAAGAAATCGACGCCAGGATTAGGGGGATTCACAAGAGATTTGTCTCTTGAAACCTGACCCCAAGAAGTCGTCAAGTTTGGAACTTGGGATGTTTCAGGTTGACTTCGAACTCAGGATGTTTCAGGTTAACAAGTTTCGAACTCAGGATGTTTCGTATGAGTTGAAAGTTCCTATTTTGTTTTCACAAGACACTACAACAAAAATGATAAACTGTGACGAAATTCTAGTGACGAAATTAATTTTTGTCTCCTATATGACTATTTTTGTCTCCTATATGACTATTTTGAGACGAAATTAATTTTGTCTCCTATATGACTATTTTGGTGACGAAAATATTTTTTTCGTCACTAATATGTTCCATCCACATGTTTTTGGTGACGAAAATATTTCTTTCGTCACTAATATGCTCCCTCCACATCTTTTTGGCCATGCAGGCGCCAGGTCGGCTGCCACGTAGGCGACTGGGCGTGTGACACGTAGGCGCGACGCGGGTGCCACGTCAGCGTCAATTTCTAGTCACGAAAATTTTACGGTGACGAAAATTTTTGTCACCTAAGTAGTTTCCTTCATCAATTTCTAGCAACGGTTAGTGACGAAACTAGTGAGTAGGTGACAAATAATTTGAAAATTGGTGACGAAAATTTAGTCTCCAAAATTTACTGTTGGTGACGAAACAATAATTTCGTCACCACGTGACTTTCGGAGACAACCTATAGGTGGCAAAACTATTTTTCGTCACCAATACCATCGGAGACAAAAACCATGCATTTCATGACGATTTAATTCGTCTCCAAAGACCAAATTTCTTGTAGTGAGAATATTAATGAAACGTATGTAAGAATGCTTAAATGAAATGTACAAGAAAATTCATTTTATAGTGGTTTCTAATTATTTAATGCTAATCAAATACAAATGCTATAAAATAATTATTTTTTGTACACTTTATATAATTTGCACTGTAGTCAAACGAACGCGTAGAGTAGACAATCAAATGCTTGGCGTTCAAATTTGGAAAAATAAATTATATAAAAGATATTTTACAAAATAGAGATACATAACAATCTTGGATTGATTGTACTCTTCTTCTCATCCTTAATAATATTTCTTCTTTGCCGTTCAAAAAAAAAAAACCAATCTTCGATTATTGATTAGGTGCAGTGGGCTCTAGCCGGCGGCCCGCTGACTAGTAATAAGAACTAATAAACAAAGCCTTAAAAATGATTTCGTATTACGTATGACAGAGATATTAGCTTTAGAGCATCCAATTAAGCCCCAAAACATATGCTTTCAACTTTTTATTATTTCATTAATTCACAATAAAATTATCAAGATTAAGAGTATTCTCCTAATCGGTGTGAACAATCATCCATGATTCAGATGAATACTGGCTGGCTAATAAGTTCCCGCATAAGCCAAAGAGTTTGTCCTCTCTTTATTTCAATTTTTATCATAACTCACGGTGTCCTAATCAGCTTACGCTTAGTTGCACTAAAATTATCAAAGATTAAGAGTATGGATTGACCCGTAAAAGTTAACCAAGTCTAAGGGGTTTGGAATCTGGAGTCCTCCAAGCTTGAGGCATTCAGGTTATAAACTTTCTTTAGCTGCTACTTTATGTTGGAAATATACAGAATTTGGGGTGAATAAAATGGGGGTGTTCAGAAGGTCTCACGAGGCAACCAAAACGTCTTTTCTGGGTTCAACAAATCTGATCGTTCCCGTAATTAATGATGTGGCCGGCCAGTGACTTCCCCGTGATATGAGATTGATGGCATTTTAATTCCAGGACTCATTCCAGCAATTTTTCTTGCATTGATATGGTAGCATCTCAAGGGTCTCATCCTGTTGATAAGAGGACCATGCCATTTCTGTGTTACTCAGGTTCTTCCACCAGATTCCATAGAGATACTTCCGATATTTTTCATTGTGTAATAGAGAGGCATAAGCATGTTCACTTCACCAAGGCAGTCGATGTCGACGAAGATGTTACGAAGGCTGTGGTCTAGCCGTTTTATACTGAGAGATATACAACACTCACGGTAGGGGTCAAATCTGTTTTAAAGAGACTGATTTATAGGGCTCATTTGCTATTTTGATTTTCTACTTGATTTCTGACTTCTGTCTGTAAATATTCCTGTCATTTGCATATAATAATATAACGGAATTGTTATTTGGAATTTCTGTTTGCATGCATCATTTCTTGAAGGGACATTTACCATCAGGCCACCCTTGGATCCCATAATTATGATGGTCACCCTTGGATCCCATAATTACCATCAGGTCAAGTCTAACTCTGAAAAATTCTCATCAACTCCCCAACCCGTATAAAAATGACTAAATCATAAGGTACCCGATGAAAGTGCCTAAAATCCTAGGGTACCCTATGAAAGTGCCTAAACCACTAAACCCTATAATAGGAAAGTGCACCCTAAACCTAAACTCTAGGGTACCCTTATGACTAAGGTACCCTACGACTAGGGTACCCTATGAAAGTGCCTAAAATTCTAGGGTACCCTACGACTAGGGTACCCTATGAAAGTGCCTAAAATCCTAGGGTACCCCACGACTAGGTACCCTAGTCGGGTACCCTATGAAAATGCCTAAAATCCTAGAGTATCCTACGACTAGGGTACCCCATGAAAGTGCCTAAAATCCTAGGGTACTCTATGCAAGTGCCTAAACCATTAAAACTCTATAATAGGAAAGTGCACCCTAAACCTAAACTCTAGGGTACCCTACGACTAGGGTACCCTATGAAAGTGCCTAAAATCCTAGGGTGCTCTATGAAAGTGCCTAAACCACTAAAACCCTATAATAGGAAAGTGCACCCTAAACCTAAACTCCAAAAAAGAGTGACTTACCTTAGTGGTAATTAAAAAAAATGACTTACCTTATTGGTAATTAGACATCTCTTTTCTAGACCTAGAGGTAATAATTCCATTCTTGAAAGACTCTGAAGGGAACTGATGTGAATAAGTTGATTTGTTTTCAGCGGAATATTGCTCCAAATGTTCTCTCCTCTCTTAGTTCTTGATAGCATATATAGTTGGTTTAAGTTGGCTTTTTTTTTTTTTGAATAGCAAGAATGATAGATTTTATTAACCTTTGAACAAAGTACAAAGATTATTAATAGGCGGCATCACATCTAGCGGAGACACCCAAACAAAGATTAATAGGTTTTAGTTGGCCTTACCTCTAAATATGAAACAAAATATATTATGTTTTTACAAACAACACATTAAAAATACAACTAGATAACACAACTTTTACTAGCACATGTTCAACATAAGAGACCTACTAATCCGCCATTCAAAAAATAAAAAAATAAACAAAGAGAGATCTGGATTGAGCATACTCAACCAAAAAGTTTAATTATTTAGTGCAGTTGGTGATCACTGCTAATTAATTACGTAGACACCTTCTAAAGAGTAAAAAATTAAAAGAAGTGGTGGTGGCCGTTATGCTTCATATGTTTCTTTTCTTCTTTCACCTCATGGTGCTCATGCAACGCGTACCCACCGGCTGCAACTGCAACTGCACCTGCAATTTTCTCCTCTATCTTGTGCCTTTGAGCATGTGTTGGGTCTTTCTTTATCATGTGCTTCTCATGCTGAATATATTCATTAGAAGAAAATTTTCAAATAAGTGACATGAGTACAAAAAGTGAAAATAATCACGTTATCAACTTACAATCGTTAAGTACAAGAAATCAAAATTTTCTTCGCCGTTTAAAAAAAAATCGTTCAGTGAAAGAAACGCGAAATAATCACGTTATAAATAACCTTGGACGAAATATATTTGCCCCGCAAAGTACAATATAATCACCGGCAAACGACATGTATCATAAAAGTAAGGGTTAGAGTCTTAGAAGTACATACCACGGCAAAAGCACCGGCAGCAACGGCACCGAGCTCAGCGAGGTGTTCATTGTGCTTGTGGTGTTTAACCTCTTTGGCATAGTCAATTGGCTTGATGACTTGCTGAACCTGCTGGTGGTGGTGGTGGTGGCCGTGGTGGTGGTGTTTCCCTCCCGTCATTGTGGTGGTGCGTACAAGAAAAATTTACAATCACAACAAATGATCTAAACAAAAGTGAAGATTTGGAGAAACTAAGGTTTTGATTGATGATATGGAGAAACTAATTATAGGTATTGCTATTTATAAAGGAATAAGTAACGCGGTTCCGTGTTATATATGTATTACCATATGGAAGCTTCAGTTCCGAAAAGTTGACATGTGATTCTCGAAAATGCCCTTTCCTTATGGACTAAGTTTCACTCCACCGTGTATTCAAATCCAAGTGGTTCTTCTTTCCGCCGGCGCCGAGTGTTAGCCCGTTGCCCCGTTCCATTAACTTTCCATTTTTTTGCTTTTTAATTGATGTATGCGAAGAGAATGACTTGATTTAAAAAAGAGAAAAATGTCACAGAAGTCCAAAGAGCCGAAAAATGCCCTTGATGAAACGGCGCCAGTATTATAAAAACATTTATAAAATTGGTCCGATAATGACAACGGCACAAATTAAGGCATTTTTTTCCCAGGATAAGTGTGTTTAATCGCGGAGATGTTGATGCTTAACTAATCTGATTCTGGTGCAATTAATCTACTCAATTAATGTTTCTACAAAGTTAAGGATCCAGTCATCCAGAATCCAGATGATGGAGTTGGTATGGGATGGGTCCACGGGACCATCTGTTCAATTCCGGGATAAAAAAGAAAGAAAGAAAGAAAGAAAGATAACGCACCTAATTAACCACGTTATTAGTATATGGGAGGCATCAAATTGATAATCAGAAACGTTTAAATTGTAAAGCATAGCAATTTTATATCCGTGTTGCCTCTATTAAGGTTTTTCACATTTTCTTGTTGCTATGGATTGCACGTATAAATCAATTCGTATTATTTTTATTTGAGAAAAATAGAAGATCATATACTGATATTGATAAACAAATACATAAAGACCCTGCAAAAAGAAATACAAGAGAACATGACGCAGCGGAATTCACGAGAGAATAGTTAGCGTACTATTCAAAGCGAGATAGGTTCTCGAATCCACAAGAGTTCTTGAATCCACAAGAAAAAAAGAGAGAAAATCTCAGAAATAATATTGATTGATTAAAAGTTGAGTAATGATAGAGGTTACATGCCATTTTATAGGAAAAACTAGCAAACCCTAGCAAAACTTACCTAAAAAATAAAATATCCCGGAAATTGGGGAAACTCCAAAAATTGAAAACTAGAAAGAAAAATAAGAAATTCCCAATTGGAAACAACGTAAACGGAATTACACGCTAAGAGTAATTCGTAATCTAATTATTACCTAAAATTGCAAAATTACTAAATTGAAGGCCTAAACGAATGAATTTGACCGAATTCCACCATCAGTCACGTTTAGGGTGGTGAGTATTGGTCGCAGCGCGATTCTGCTTTAGCCCACCAAGTTTGGACCTATTCCGGACTCGTCGATAAATTGCCGAAATTGACAATTTTCAATTAAGAGCTGTTTGGGCCTCCTAAGCTTCGACCGGTCCAACTGGTCATAGAACTGGGTTGCTACTTGTTCTGCATCAGAACACAAGGAATAAAGAGAACTCGAGGTGAAATAAGAAAAATAAAAAAATGAAGGGCATAAAGAGAACTCAAGGAATAAAGAGAACTCGATAATAATGGGGAAAAAAAAACAAGAATAAAGACAACTCAATAATAATAATAATAATAATAAACACAAGGCATAAAGATAACTCAATAATAATAATACTAAAGAACACAAGGCATAAAGATAACTCAATAATAATAATACTAAAGAACACAAGGCATAAAGATAACTCAATAATAATTATATAAAAAAAAAAACACACAAGGCATAAAGACAACTCAAGCATTAACCACTGGCACGATTGGAGATAGACTTTTGAGAGTAAAGTGAGGTTAATTAATTAAAGAGGTGACCCCCATTATGCTCCTCAAAGAGGAGGCAAAAAAGCTCGAGGCATTCATTTTAATTTTTTTTTGATCGGCTTGAGGCATACAATTTATAAACTTTCTTTAGATACATGACATCAGTTGTGGTTGGAATGAAATGCTAAGTGTTTCATAACAATTGTCTTGAAGCTAGGGAGGTTATCTTCAGAATTGATTTGTTTAGAGTTGTTTTGAATAAAGACAAAACCAAAAAATTTAAAAGCCAGTTGGTATGGAACAACCTCTCAATCATGCATCAGTTCTTGGAAAACTTTGAAGAGAACCCATGAGAATAAGTTGATTTGTTTAGAGTGTATCGCGCACTCCAAATTTCTCTCTTTGTTCTTGTCAGTGTAGGTGGTTTTAGTTGGCCTTACCTATAAAATATGAAACAAAATATTTGTTTTGTCGGTAGTTTTGAGATAATAATTTTGTATAAGGTTGCGTAAGTTTTTGTTTTTAGTCAATTTTTTAACATTTTAACATTTTTTTTAACTCTTTGAATAGAGGTACGCAATATACATCTAAAAAGTAAAAATACATAAAAAAAATAATTGATAAGGATTTATTAAAGACACAATAACACGGATCGATGACAAAACAATGAAAACTTCTGGAGATAAATATTCTAAACCACAAACCAAACAATTCAAAGAACATCACCTGAAAACAGAACTAGATCTTACACAACTTTTACTAGATCATGATCACAAAAAGAAACCTAGTAATCAAGCATACACAACCCCAGAAGTTCAATTATTTATTGCAGTTGGAGATCACTGCTAATTCACTAATTATCTAGACAATACATAATGCCCTTCAAAAGAGTAAAAAAAATTAAAACAAGTGGTGGTGGCCGTGATGCTTCATTTGTTTCTTTGCTTCTTTCACTTTATGGTGCTCATGCAAAGCATATCCACCGGCTGCAACTGCAACAGTTGCTGCAATTTCTGCCTCTATCTTGTGCCTGTGAGCATGTGCCGGGTCTTTCTTTATCATGTGCTTCTCATGCTGAAATTTTCATTGGAAGAAAAATTTCAAATATATGTGAGACATGATTATATATACAAAGCAACCAGTACTAGTCATTGAAAGAAAGAGTATTAGAGGTACATACCTTGGCGAAAGCGCCAGCAGCCACGGCACCGAGCCCGGCGAGGTGCTCATTATGCTTGTGGTGTTTAACCTCTTTGGCATAGTCATTTGGCTTGATGTCTTGCAGAACCTGGTGGTGGTGGTGTTTCCCTCCAGTCATTGTGGTGGTGCTTACAAGAAAATTTACAATCTCAACAAAGGATGTAAACGTACAAAAATGAAAGAATGGTGTATGAACTGAGGTTTTGATTGATGATATGAAGAAACAATTACAGGTAATGCTATTTATAAAAAAATAGTAATCACAGGGGAAAGACTCCATGACGCATTGACGCGGTTCCGTGTTGAAAATTCAGTTGGAGCAGTTAAATTTTGTTTGATTAAGTATTTGTTTACTGTTGAACAATACAGTAGTTTTTTCGGGTAAATACAGTTGAACAATAGTTGATATCTGATCATCATGCGCGTCGATCTGATCACTCGTTTTCTCCCTCGGTTGCCGAGTTTTAATATCCTATGTTTTTCGGGTAATGCGCGAGTACCCGAGTCCAGTTGCGGAGTCAGGATTGAGAATCCCGGGGGACTGAGTTCAGTGACGGCTCCAAGTTTTTTATCTAGCGCTGACAAACATACACAGTGTATTTATGTCTTTAGGATGAAAAACTGTATACAAAGAAGTCGTCTAATTCCCCGTCCTCCACTGATAAATTAAGCTCAGCCTCAGTCGTCCTACCTTTGCGACTACACCCGTCGTACATTGAATCTAATGTCAGACAACCATTATCCTTACATGTTTATTATATATGGGCTCTCATAATTAGACTAGACTTGTTTTGTTTTGTTGGAGCTATAACAATTTGGATCAAATTTTGTTGGAAACAATTATTTTAATTTCCAACGAGTAATTCAGCGCTAACAATAACAAAGAAAATTTAATTGTTATATAAATTTTAGGTTTTTTCAGTGTGTTTTTTAAACTGCGGGGGGACCAGGGCCCACCCCAGCCCTATGGTCCCTCCGCCCCTGCCCGAGTCATCTTGTACGCTCCTTGGACCAAATCCTATAGCCCTTTCATAGCGTTTTCCACACTTACACGTGAGGTGATCCCAAAAATTACTAGAAAAGAAAATCGAATCTGAATCCTTAAAAAAAGCAAACTGTAAGTCGTCTTTGGCCAAGGCAAATAATAGGACAAAGTGACAAACCCTCGGGCTTACAGAGTTCTACGAGTTATGTATTAGTATGTCCTTTGGTTTGGTAAGTTCGTTTTTTCTAGGGATTAAGTTATTATTTTGTGTCTAGTTAGAGTATAAAGTGTGTTTTGGCCTAAAAAGTTGGATGGCTTATCTTTTCGTCTTTATTTGAATTTTTTAGTTTTCCATCAATTTTTTGTGTATTATTAGTTCGTCTCGGCTAGAGGAATAAAAAAATTGTGATCAAATCATAAATTTTTTTGAATAAAGACATGCAAAAAGACAGTTTTTTACACTTTTTTCGATTTTATTCAAAAAATTGAGAGTTCTAGTCATAATCTTTTACATCTTTGGATTCCTCTCGCTGAGACGAACCAATAATACTCAAAAAATCTATGTAAAACTAACAAACGGAAAAAAAAATTCAATTAAAGACAAAATAAAAAGTTAAGTTAGCTTTTTAGCCAAAACGAAATTAAATATCTTTTTTTGGAAGTCAGTAATAAATTACTAAAATTATTGAACTGATGAGGAGTATTCACTATTCATTATTCAGCCTATCCACTGCCCATTTCAATCTTTTCTTATTCTAGATTTCATGATTTCCTTTCACCGCAGAAAAACCATAATTTCTCTCCTTTGCTTTCAATTTTGCTTCATTAAAATTGTCAAGTATTTTGTGGATTATATTTGGTTTCTTGTCTTTATAAAATTTATATAATTATTTTATGAATTGTTTGGGGCTCGTAAACTTAAATAATTTTATAAGTTCATGTGTTTGTGAAAATGTGTATGGATGATAATACGGTAGAACCAAAACCGAATCAAAATTATTTCTGTCTTGTGCCATCAGTCTGGACAGGTTGCCCACATATATTGGTTAGGTTTCGGTTTTTTTTTTTCTCAATTTTTTTTTTATAACTATTTGGACGGATCTGCTTATTGGATTTCTAGAAAATCGGACCACTCTAGACAGTGTAAAAAAACTATTAATCAAATATAAAAATACAAGAGATTAAAGGGACAAGGAAAAAAAAAGAAAAAAAAAACCATTCCTACCATCACCGGCGGCTCCCACCAACCACTATGACAAAGCCATTGACATTATGATGCCTTGGTCGGAAGAATCTCACCAACGCCGCAAACGCTGATTCACATATACATAAAAAGACTTATTTACATATTGCTCCCTAAACTATCTCATTTTCCAAATTACCCCTGAACTACGGAACTCTACACTCAACCACCTTAAACTATCTAAAGCTTTCAACTTGCCCCTATTAGTCTTCACATGTTAATGGCCGTTAAAGAGCTTAACTTAAATTAAATATTTCCTTAAAATGTGACGAATATTTTAGAATAATATAAATATATACTCCTTGTGTCCCAAATTGCTCGCCTCTTTTGGGCAGTCGTGCCACTCAAACAATTGTCTTCTATAATTTTTTTATGATTTTGAAAATTTTGTATGATAAAATTAATTAAGATCTATTAAACCAGATTCATATTGGATATAAAAAGTATTATAAATTAGAAGATATAGACAATTTTTTTAAGAGGTTCAAAATAGTAAAATGGACCAGTAATTTGGGACAGAGGAAGTACTTGAATACCTAAGATAACCGAAGACCAGATCTTGTCTTATAAATTGCCATCTCTTATTCACCTCCATCCATCAATTTCTATATGTTTCGGCACATTAACATCTACCTTTACATCTTCAAAAGACTCAAAACCATCAAGATACCAAACCAACTCTTAATGTAAAAGTGCTTTAGACAAAGCTTAAGTTTAGGATTTGTTAAATATGAACGTCAAGTTGTACATCGATCATATGAGCCATACTCGATCATCATATTTTGAGAAAGTAACATTTTAGCATTACTGCAGGCTCTTGAATGGCCACTACGCCACTAAAGAACAATAAGGGGCCTAGTTGAAAGATTTAGATAGTTTTAGGTGGTCAAGCAAAGGGTTTATAGTTTAGGTGTAGTTTGAAAAAGTGAGATAGTTGAGGGGGCAGTATATTATTAAGCCTACATAAAATGATTTAAGGACATGTATTATGTATACATAATGCAAGGAAGCCCAATCTGGGGAAGAGTTCAGTTGTTTTTGTTGGGGTTAATGACGATATATAGAAAGTAGATCCTGAAGGTGTTTTGCATATTCTGAAGGGTTCTCTTCTAGTTAAGTATCTAGGAGTGCCTCTAATTTCTTCCAGATTAAGGGCTAACGACTTCAATATTTGAAAAGATAAAATCTTGGACCAACAAATTTATTATATTTGTATGGGGGTATAGAGCTCATTAGTGCAGTGTTTTTAGTGTACAAGTTTATTGGAGTTCTGTAGTGAAATTCCTAACTCTGTCCCTGATTAGATATATCAGTTGGTTGGAAAGAAATACTAAGTGTTTCGTGGCAAATGTCTTGCAGCTGGGGAGGTTATCTTCAGAAATGAGAGAGATATTCAATCATGCATGCATCAGTTCTTGGAAAACTTTCAAGAGAACCCATAAGAATAAGTTGATTTGTTTTCAGTGAATATAGCGCGCTCGAAATGTTCTCTGTTAATTTGCTGTTGCCAACATAGGTGGTTTTAGTTGGCCCTTACCTCTAAAATATGAAACAAAATATGGTTTTACAAACATCACATGAAAACAGAACCAGATAACAATGTACACCACTATAATTTAATTTACTAGATTATGATCACAAAAAGAGACCTAGTAATCAAGCATAAACAACCTGGCAAGAAGTTTAATTATTTAGTGCAGTTGCAGATCACTGCTAAATAATTATGTAGACTTACAATACATACTACCCTTCAAACTAGCAAAAAATTAAAAAAAGTGGTGGTGGCCGTGATGCTTCATTTGTTTCTTTGCTTCTTTCACTTTATGGTGCTCATGCAAAGCATATCCACCGGCTGCAACTGCAACAGTAGCTGCAATTTCTGCCTCTATCTTGTGTCTGTGAGCATGTGTTGGGTCTTTCTTTATCATGTGCTTCTCATGCTGAAAAAAGTTCAAATATATGTAAGACTTGAGTATATACTATATATACAAAGCAAGCAGTACTTGATGAACAAAAGAGTATTCGAGGTACAAACCTTGGCGAAAGCGCCAGCAGCCACGGCACCGAGCCCGGCGAGGTGCTCATTATGCTTGTGGTGTTTAACCTCTTTGGCATAGTCAATTGGCTTGATGTCTTGCTGAACCTGCTGCTGGTGGTGGTGGTGTTTCCCTCCGGTCATTGTGGTGGTGCTTACAAGAAAATCTACTATCTCAACAAAGGATCTAAACAAAAGTAAAGAAGGTTGAATGAACTGAGGTTTCGATTGATGATATGAAGAAAGAATTACAGGGTAATGCTATTTATAAAAAAAATAGTAATCGCAGGGGAAAGACTCCATGACGCGGTTCCGTGTTGATAATTCAGTTGGAGCTGTTAATTTTGTTTGATTAAGTATTTGTTTACAGTTGAACAATAGTTGATATCTGATTGTCGGAAATGCCCTTTCCTTCCAGTCTTCCAGATTAAGTCTCACCCCATCGTGTATTGTGGGTTCTTCATCCCTGGATCATCATGCGCGTCGATCTGACTACTCGTTTCCTCCCCGGGTTGCCGACTTTTAATACTCCTGTTTTTACGGGTTATGCATACCCGAGTCAGCATGTTCGCTCCTAAACGCCTCTACCGATGCTCGAACCCTGGTCTCCCGCGCTTACCGAGTTCTATTATATATGTATTATGTCCTTTGATTTGGTAAAGTTGATTTTTACCTCGCGATTAAGTTATTATTTTGTGTCTAGTAAGAGTCGAAATATCATTTTTGGGAAGTCTGTAATAAAGTTCTCCCTCCGTCTCAAAATTTTCAAATTTTTTGTTATAAATTTAAAGTACTTGTTGATATCTAGTACTCCCTTCGTCCCAATTTAATTGTTCCATACGGTTATGCGTGCTTTTTTAAAACACTTGTAGTTTTCATTGTATAATGTATTGTATATGTAATATGGATCTTATTTGATAGATCTCAATTAGTTTTATAAGACAAAATTTTAAAAAACTTTGAAAACATAATCAATAAAAAGATATAGATTTTTGAAAATGGCACAAATGTTCGTAGGGAGCATTTAAAATGGGACAGAGGGAGTAACTTGCTAAAAACATATTGCTTTTTTTTAGAAAATTTTGTATTATTTTCAAGTCCTCGTTTTACGGACTGAACAAATTTTGAGACGGAGAGAGTACTAAAACTATGGGCAACTTGTTCAAAAGTCCTAGACAAAGAATTTGTAACTCCGTTAATCCACCAAACAAGTTTATAAACTATCCAGTCCCAACGATGATATCTTCTTTTTTTTTTTTACCATAAAAAAGTTTGTACCCTATGAAAGTGCCAAAAAAGTTTGTATCCTATAAAAGTGCCTAAAATTCTAGGGTACCATACGAAAGTGCCTAAAACCTTAGGATACCCTACGAAAGTGCCTAAAACCATAGAGTACCCTATGAAAGTGTCTAAATCAGTAAAACCCTATAATAGGAAAGTGCACCCTAAAACCTAAATCCTAGGGTACCCTATGAAAGTGTCTAAAACCCTAGGGTACCCTATGAATAGAGGTGTCAAACAGGCCCGTCGTGCCGTGCCGTGCCGCTTTTTTCCGTGCCAACCGTGCCCGTGCCCGTGCCGTGCCGTGCCCGTTTGGTTAATCGTGCCATGCCGTGCCGTGCTTAATCGTGTCGTGCCCATTTTTAGTCGTGCCGTGCCGTGCCATTTTTCTTCATTCGTGTCGTGCCGTGCCGTGCCGTTTTGTAACCGTGCCGTGCCGTGCCGGCCCATTTACTTAATCGTGTCATGTCGTGCCGTGCCGCTTACTTAATCGTGTCGTGTCGTGCCGTGCTGACCCGTTTAATCGTTTGACTCGTGTCGGGCCGTGTCGTGCCCGTTTACTTAATCGTGTCGGCCCGTGCCATTTTTTAATCGCGTAGTGCCGTGCCGACCCGCTTACATAATCGTGTTGTGCCGTGCCGTGCCCGTTTACTTAATCGTGCCGTGCCCGACCCGCTTACATAATCGTGTTGTGCCGTGCCGTGCCCGTTTACTTAATCGTGTCGGCCCGTGCCATTTTTTAATCGCGTAGTGCCGTGCCGACCCGCTTACATAATCGTGTTGTGCCGTGCCGGCCCGCTTAATCGTTTGACTCATGTCGGGTCGTGCCGTGCCCTTTTACTTAATCGTATCGGCCCGTGCCGTTTTTTAATCGTGTCGGCCCGTGCCGGCCGTTCACTTAATGTCTTAATTGTGATTCGTGTATTGCTTCTACATCTGGACTACTAGTTGATAATGAAAACAAGAACGAACTTCTATATATGTTATCTATAAATATTGAATGAATTGTTTTCTTCTTGTTAAAGTTCCACGTGATTAATGTTTGACTCACAATACCAGAATCAAGCGTCTTACAATAGTCTATTTCGTTTTGATTAATTCCTATTTCCTAACCTAGAGTTGAAGTCAAGATTAAAATTGTGGGTAGCTACTAGCTTGCGTGTTTTGAATAATTACTAACCTAAATAGATAGATTTTATAGTTTGTTTGGCTTGCTTGTTTATTTGGTTTTTTTTTCTGTTAAAGTAAATCAACAATTTAAAAAGTTTATTTGCGCATATAATTAATCTAGATATTCTCGCAGAATTGAACATTTATTCTTCCAATTAGGAACCCAACTGGAGGACATTAGAATGAAATCAACTTCCAAATAGCAAAAGAACAGTGAAGGAAACATAGAACAACAGTTGTACACTTAACCACATTTATACACAACCTTTTATCCTTGAACAACAAGTGCAGGAACAAAATAACAAGTTACAAGTGCAGGAAAAAAACAAGTCTGAACAGGAAAACTAGGCTATCTGGCCCATCTCTCATTTAAGCAGCGGCACGGCGGCACCTGCTGCACCCCCTTGCCTTTCTTCCTCTAGAGCTTCTTCATGTAAAACTCAAGCTCTTATTCTCTAGTTTCCTCAGCAGCCTGCACCATCTCCAATCTCCATCTTGTCACCATTGCACACCAACAAATTCTTAAACAAAACAAGATGATTACACTTTCACAGTTATGAATTTTTACCCGTTAGTCGAGATGTAGAAACCTCTCTTTATGTAAGAAATACAGTAAAAAATGATGTGGAATAATGGTCCTGAATGGGCTCAGGTTTTCACTTTTCATCACTGCCCAGTAAAAACAAGTTCTATGAAGCCCAAATTGTAGATTAAGAATACAATACGGTGTTTCAAAAGAAGAAGTTGGATCATCATTAAAATTAGGCGCAGCTGGAAGATACATGCCTCAGTATTTCACTAGTAGATTTCAGTAGTATCATCTCAAAGAATGTGCCTCAATGAAAGGAATGGAGAGAAACTGCCACAGCACAAACTGCTGTAGCCTGCACAAACTGCCCAGAAATCACGGATGCCACAGCACTGACAGCAGTACACAAACGTATCCACTAATTCATCAGCAGTACACAAACATATCTAGAAGAACCAGACCCACCAGGTTCATATGAGAGCACACTTAGGTTGTGAATCAACTAAAAACCAACAAGATTGGGCTCAGGCAAGCATCACTGCCCAGAAAACAACTAGAGCACATCTCGTAATTTCTCAGAGCCCAGATACACTAACATATCCCCGTGATTGGGCTCAGGCAAGCATCACTGCCCAGAAACAAATACCAGAGACAGACAAAATCTGTTCTGCTAACAGGTGCAGCAACTAAATACCAACATCAACATAGTATAAACACCACATAACAGAGACACACACAGTGTCTAGTGACTTGAGTAATAACACACTTTGAGTGGGCAGTAAACACCACATAACAGAGACAACAGGCATCACACTGGAGCATTAGAAAACACCTACCTAATTGGGAGGAATTCCCCCTCCCCAAGGCATATCAAAAGTTCCTAGGGACAGAAAATTATGCACAGAAATAAATGGGCTCAGGGCTTCATCACTGCCCAGTTTTCAGCTACTACAAGAAATAAATGGGCTCAGGTTTTCATTCACAAACAGAGCCTAGATACACAAATAGAGCGCAGATACACAAACACAAACAGAGGTCAGAGACACAAATCATCATTGCCTTAGTACATAAATATTCATCATTGCCACTAAGTTGGGCTCAAATCATCATTGCCGCTAAGTTGGCTCAGAAAGTCTCAAGTAATGGGCTCAATTCTACACAGTTTCAGCACTCACGGAAGTGATTTTCAGCTTTAAAATGTCATTTTCAGCAACTAAAGACAATGTTCTGCACCTAATCACATACTTTCAGCAACCACGTTCCAGTTTTAGCACTAAAAAATGCAGTTTTAGCTTCCAATTGCACAAATTCAGCATGAAACCATTCAGTTTTAGCACCAAACAGTGCCATTTCAGCACCTAGTAGTGAAGTTTCAGATACGACATGCAGTGGATTTCGTACTTCCACCTCTCTAATTCAGAGTTTCAACACATTTCAATAGCAGAA
>CM029271.1:35066495-35091495 GCA_016920895.1 Vaccinium myrtillus | reverse complement strand
TCTGTGCCAAAAAACAAGTAAATTAATTATCATTAGGTACGTAATCGAATGAGACGAAATTTTGGTTTGCAATAAATTAATCGTGCTGATCAAAAGGCTTTGAATACCCGATAGACTTCAAAATTGGCGAGAGTGATTAAAACAGTAATACAAACAATGTGAACGGTTTGGATCATCATAATAATGTTGAGATCGCGTGGCTAGCGTACATTACCATATAACATAACATCTTAGTTCATAACAAAGTTAGTTCGATGTATATGATCAAAAGGTAGGTACAAACTCGATTTCTCGAATGTTCGATCTAAACCGTTACGATTTCATATCTTATCAATTCTATCATTTTCTCCGAAAACGGTGGCTATCAAATGTCGCCAACCATCTGATCGGATCAAATTCGGTGCATTTAAGAGCAATAATGTCCTATAATGCATGACTCGACGACCATCAGAGCAGTTTTTTTCGTATCGGAACCGTCTAGATTGCAAGTGGGAGTGATTATATCCTCCATGCAAAAAATGAAGTGATTTAAATATTGTTACGTATTTGATCGAAGGACATAAATTGTCGGTTGATAATAAATCAACGTCCGTGATGAAAGGACTTTCAATACCCGATGGACTTCAAATTTGGCGAGGGTGATTAAAATAGCAAAACAAACAAAGTGAACGGTGTGGATCGTCATAAATGTGTTGCGATCGTGTGGCTAATGCATAATATAATCAAAATTTTATACAAAACAATATAACATATTAATAATTTAACATATTATGTAATTATACAAATTCAATTTTGACCTATCAATTCAAAAATCAAATATTTCATTTTAATTAGTAAAAATTTATTTTTCATTTTTTCTTTATTTTCAAATAAAATTTAACATATTATGTTATTAAAAAATTCAATTTTAATTTCCCTCATTTTTTCCTTATTATGTATTTATTTATTTTTGCGAAGTCCATTTATTTAATTAAAATTTATTCACATTTCCCTTTTTTTTCCCTCAGTTGGCAAGTCCATCATTTTTTTCATTATTATGGCATTTGGCAACTTGATTTATTTAATAAAAATGTTTTTCTTGTTTTATTATGTATTTATTTATTTTTGTGAACTCCATATATTTTATGATAATTTATTCAAAAATTTCTCCTTTTTTCCTATTTTTTTATTTGGCAAGCCCATTTATTAAATTCTAATTATTATTCAAAAATTGATTTTTCATTTTCCTCATTTTTTAAATATAATTAAATTTATTTTATAAAAATGTATTTTTTACTTATTTTTCTTATTCAAAATTAAATTTACTTTGCTTATACATTAAAAAAAAATTTCCCCAATTTTTTTTTTCCAATTAAATTTTTTTCCCCAATTTTTTCCCCCTAAAAAAATTCATTTTAATCATTAAAAATTTTATTTTTCATTTTTTCCTCATTTTCAAATAAAATTTAATTTATTTTTTAATGTTTTTCAAAATTTATATCATTACATGTTTGTTATCAAAATTTAATTTTTATTTTACCCCTAAGTTTTCATTTATGTTATTCAATTTTAATTTCCCTCATTTTTCTTATTATGGCAACTCCATTTCCCTCATTGCCCTCATTTTCTCTCTCTCTCTCTATCTCTCTCTCTCTCTCTATCAATTCAAAAATCAAAATTTTCACTTTTATTATTCAAAAATTCATTTTTTTTATTTTTCCACATTTTTTGAAATAAAATAAAATTTATTTTCCTTAATTTATTTTTATTTTCCCTAATTCTTTTCATTATTATACCATGCCGTGCCCTTTACACTTCCGTCCCGTGCGTGCCGTGCCGTGCCCGTGCCGTGCCCGTGTCGTGCCCTTCACACTACTGTTTCGTGCCCGTGCCGTGCCAGACTAAGACCGTGCCCGTGCCCGTGTCGTGCCAGACTAAAACCGTGCCGTGCCCGTGCCGTGCCTGATTAAGTCCGTGTCGTGCCGTGCCGTGCCACGCCAAGCCAACTTGTCATGCCGTGTCGTGCCAGACCAACTACCGTGCCGTGCTCACCCATTTCCGTGCCCCGTGCCCGTGCCCGTGCCCCCTCTGACCGTGTCGTGCCGTGCCGTGCCCAACTTTTACCGTGCCCAAACCGTGCTCGTGCCGGAGTTTTTCGTGCCGGGCCCGTGCCGGGCCGGGCCGGCAAGGCCCATTTGACACCTCTACCTATGAAAGTGCCTAAATCCTAGGGTACCCTATGAAAGTGCATAAACCACTAAAACCCTATAATAGGTATCCTAAAACCTAAACCATAGAGTACCATTTGAAAGTGCCTAAATTCTAAAAAATAAATAAAAATTTCATGGACCTTAGACCTTGTAAAACTTTAACATGAACTAAATACCCAATAAATCTCTATTTCTGGACCCTAAAACAATTAACCCTAAAATTATTGAACTGATGAGGAGTATTAACTATTCATTATTCTGCCTATCCACTGCCCATTTCAATATTTTCTTATTCCAGATTTCACGATTTCCATTCACCGCAACAAAATCCTAATTTCTCTCTATGCTTTCAATTTTTCTTCGTTTTCTACCCCATTACCCGTTGAGAATATCTCTATTGTCAAGTATTTTGTGGATTATATTTGGTTTCTTATCTTTATAAAATTTTCTCTAATTGTTTAATGAGTTTTTGATGTTCTAAAACCTAAATAATATTATGAGTTCATGTGTTAATTGTGAACATGTGTATGGATGCTAATATGGTAGAACCAAGAATATTTTGGTCTTGTGGTGTCAATCTGGACAGGTTACACACATGTATTGGTTATGTTTTGTTTCTGCATTTTTTAAAGTTGTTTGCAAGGATCCGATTACTGAATTTCTCGAGGATTGGACCAATTCTGACGATGTGCATCCCTACCCTTACCCCCATCCCTACCATCACCAGCGGCTGCCACCGACCACAATATGACGAGGCCATTGACATTATGGTGCCTTGGCCGGAACAATCTCACCAACGCCGCAAACGCAGATTCACATAATACAAAAAAAGGTTTATTACATATTGCCCCCTAAACTATCTCATTTTTCAATTACCCCTGAACTACGAAACTTTACACTCAACCACCTAAAACTATCTAAAGCTTTCAAATTGCCCCTATTAGTCTTCACATGTCAATGGCCGTTAATTAAAGAGCTTAGCTTAAATTAAATATTTCCTTAAATGTGACGAATATTTTAAAATAATACTCCTTTAAGGGTGTTGCTTTGTAAATTCAACTTATTAAAAAGACATTATCATTACACATTTCACATCAACTTTTACCTCAACTTTACACTTTTCACATCAATTTTTACCTTCACTTTTCAAGAATATCCTCCACTTTTACCCATTAACTCTTTGTCCACTAACTTTTCAAAATGGCAAAATAATAATTGCACAAATTTTTACCCACTAACTTTTCAAAACGAACACTTATTGAGAGATAACCCAAAGTGGAAAGTTAAACACTAAAAAAAGAGACGGAGGGAGTATAAACATATACTCCCTCCGTGCCAAATTGCTCACCCCTTTTGGGTAGTCGTGTCACTCAAACAATTGTTTATAGTTCACAATTTATAATGTTTTTTATGATTTCAAAAAATTTGTTTTATAAAATTAATTGTGATCTACAAAACAAAATCTGTATTGAATATAAAAAGTATTGTAAATTAGAAGATATAGACAATTTTTTAAAAGGTTCCAAATAATAAAGGGAGTAGCATTTTGGGACAGACGGAGTACTTGAATATCTAAGATAACCGAAGACCAGATCTTGTCTAAATTGCCATCTTTTATTCACACCCATCCATCAATTTCCATATGTTTCGGCGCATTGACATCTCTCTATAGCTTTACATTGTCAAAACCATCAAGATACCAAACCAACTCTTAATGTAAAAGTGCTTTGGACAAAGCTTAAGTCTAGGATTTGTTAAATATCAACGTTAAATTTTACATCGATCATATGAGCCATACTCATCATATTTTGAGAAAGTAACATTTTAGCATTACTGCAGGCTCCGGAATGGCCACTGCGCCACTAAATTAAGAACAATAAGGGGCCTAGTTAAATTTTATATCGATCATATGAGCCATACTCATCATATTCTGGAGGGTAGATTAAGGGCTAACGAGTAACGACTTCAATATCTGAATAGATATTCAATCATGCATGCATGCATCAGTTCTTGGAAAACTTTGAAGAGAACCCATGAGAATACATGATTTGTTTTAATTAAGTGAATATAGCGCGCTCCAAATGTTCTCTGTTTGATCTTGTCAACATATGTGGTTTTAGTCGGCCTTTCCTCTAAAATATGAAACAAAATATGTCTTTTGCAAACATCAGTACATGAAAACAGAACCAGATAACACCACTTTTACCAGATCACGATCACAAAAAGAGACCTAGTAATCAAGCATAAACAACCTGGCAAGAAGTTTAATTATTTATTGCAATTGCAGATCACTGCTAATTAATTATGTAGCTAGACAATACATACTACCCTTCAAACGAGTAAAAAATTAAAATAAGTGGTGGTGGCCGTGATGCTTCATTTGTTTCTTTGCTTCTTTCACTTTATGGTGCTCATGCAAAGCGTACCCACCGGCTGCAACTGCAACAGTAACTGCAATTTCTGCCTCTATCTTGTGCCTGTGAGCATGTTCTGGATCTTTCTTTGTCATGTGCTTCTCATGCTGTAATTTTCATTGTAAGAAAAATTTCAAGTATATGTAAGACATGAGTATATATGTAAAGCAAGCAGTACTAGTTATTGAACGAAAAAGTATTAGAGGTATATACCTTGGCGAAAGCACCAGCAGCCACGGCACCGAGCCCGGAGAGGTGCTCGTTATGCTTGTGGTGTTTAACCTCTTTGGCATAGTCTATTGGCTTGATGTCTTGCTGAACCTGCTGGTGGTGGTGGCCATGGTGTTTTCCTCCGGTCATTGTGGTAGTGCTTACAATAAAATCTACAATCTCGACAAAGGATCTTAACAAAAGTGAAGAAGGTAATTGTATGAACTGAGGTTTCGAGGGTTGAAGGTATCAGGTAAAAATTCAACAAATCTTTCTTTTAACTTTCATGTTAATTTAAGCAAACTTTTCTAATTTTTTGAATTCAACTGTACAAATTTGTATGTGAGACTAAATTTAGGAGTTAAATTGTTGATTCCTCCCTATATTGACCAATGATACGTTTGATTTAACAAGCGCTCTTTGGTTCAGTCAAAAGGTCTGCCATCCAACAGAGAGAGAGAGAGAGAGAGAGCGGCGACGGGCTGTTAGGAGATTAAGGGTAACCGGAACCCTAGTCCGACCTCCACCGCCGGCAACGGTAAAAGCCTGTGGATAAGGGCTGGGGTGAAAGTTAGCTGGGCATCTCATCGCTCGAATCGCATGGTGAGGTCTGTAATCTGCTCAAATACTTCAGAAGTTTGGGTTTCCTGAGTTTGAAGCTGATAAAATCGGTTGGGGTTTTCATATTCCCATCGCTGGAGCTGTGCGGTTTTGAGGATTTTGAGCCAAAATGAAGATGATTTTGTTTGGCGTTTCAGTTTCCAATCATTGCAAGTGAGATCTAAAAGGTACCCTAAGTCATGAGGGGGGGAGTAACAGTATTCATCGACAATCTACCAATCCAGATAAGGAAGATATGGGTCTACAACCTCTTCGCAAGGCATGGCAAGGTCAGAGAAGTTTTTATTCCAAATAAGAAAAGCAAAATTACTGGTCAATCTTTCGGTTTTGTGAGATTTGATAACTACAAAGATGCAAATCAAGCCATGGTTGAAGTTAACAATACTTGGTGCTGGGGTTATAAACTGATTGTCAATATGGCAAAATTTCGGAAAAATGAGAAGGGAAGGAATGTGCAAGGAGCTGTATCAAGGAGCCATCAATCTAGGTTGAAAGGGAAAAATCAGTACAATATCAAGAGTCCAGAACGAAGAGTTTCTAACGAGAAGAGAGGTAAAGAAATTTGGAGGAAAAAAGGAGTAACTGAATCCAGCAAACAAGGTGAAGTAAGAAATCGGGCACTGATTCAATCCCAAGTCTCTGGTGATGATATTTCAATAGTTGTACAACCAACTGGTAATGGCTGGCTGTCCAGAAGTGCTTTTGGAAAGAATAAAAGACTGGTATCAATCCAGAAATTGCAAGAAGTGTTCTCAGCAAATGGGGTAGAGAATTGTCAGATCAAATATGCAGGGGGAAGGTATATCATAGTTACTTTTTCTCATAAAAATTTGAGAGATAAAGTTATTGAGGAAAAATGGACAGAAAACTGGATTGATGATTTTAAACAATGGAATGAAGAACCAGCCCAAATTGAGAGATTTGTATGGTTAGAATGTTATGGAATGCCATTAAATGTTTGGAATGTGCAGACTTTTCAAACCATAGCAAACAATTGGGGGATGTTTATTAAGGTGGATGATGCAACATTAAGAGGAAAATCATTTGAGAAAGGGAGAATTCTTATTGCAACTGAAATTGAGAAAAAGATTGAGGATCAAGTTCAATTGGTGGTCAATGGGAAGAGATTTATTGTGAAAGTGGTAGAAGTTGATTCTTGCAGAATTTTCAAGCCAGATTTTCTTGAATCGAAGAGTGGGTCAATGGAAGAAGGGGCAGATAAGGACCACCAAGAGGGAGACAAGGAAAATGATGTGGATGACACGCGGAACAGAGTTAGCAATGATGGTGAAGACAACCTGGAAATAGTGAACCATGTGGAGGAAAATGGGGGAAATGAAAATAGTGTGGAAAATGAAGCCCAAGGAAATTCAGAAAAGGGGCAGCATGAGATGAATCCAAGTATGGTCACATTGGAAGAAGAAAAAGGTGGGCAGATGTCCCCAAAGCATGATAATGAACCATTAATGAGGAAGGATTTAAATCAGACGCAAAGTCCTAAGCCTATAAATAGGCAGTTGGAAACAATATTAGAGGAAGAGGAAGAGTCTTTTGTTGGGGAGACTGAAGATAATCTTGTTAACATTAATGAGGGTGATGAGATTCCAGAAAATTCAAATCATAGGAAATATCCGGAAGAGTATTGGAGTGCAACAGAGGATCAAACCCAAAATGGAGTTAATAAGAAAGTGGCAGACACAAAAGTGTTGACGGCAAGACAAAAAAGAGCAAGATTGAGGAAGGAAATTAGGGATATCTGCGATTCAGTGGAGGAAGGAGTACAAGTTGGTGAAACTTGGGAGGATGACAGTGAGCATTCGGATTCAATTGACTCAGAGGATATTATGAGAAGAGACATGATTATCATCAAGGGTTTTGAAGATGCTGTGAAGATAAGCAAAAGGATTAGAATTGTGTTTCATGAATGTGATGAGGCTGTGATAGATAGAATGATTCACCCTTGAAGCCCTGTTTGAGTTCTCGTAGATGTAGTAAGTAGAATGAAGCTGTTATCTTGGAATGTGAGGGGGATGTCCAGTGGTATAAAGAAGAGGTATGTTAGCAAGCTAATAAAAGAAAGGAAGCCTGTATTAATGATGCTACAGGAGACAAAGCTGGAGCAACTGGATGATTTTTAGGCAAAGAGGATGTGGTATGACACGGATTTTAACATGGCTGTATCAAAAGCAGAGGGAGCTTCAGGTGGTTTGATATCTATGTGGGATAGGGAAGTATTGAAGGAAGAGGAAGTTATAGTGAACAAGCATTTTATCCTGATAAAAGGTATTATTGATTCGTTCCCTTGCATTATAGTAAACATATATGCTCCAAATTCTTACATTGAGAGAAAGGTGGTTTGGAAGGATTTGTTGGAACTAAAAGGCAGATTAAATATTCCATGGTGTATTGGGGGTGATTTCAATGAAATAAAAAGTATTGGGGAAAGAGTGGGATGCACAAGACTGGATAGGGGAATGAAGGATTTTCAAAACTTCTTATCAGAGATGGAACTAAGGGATATCCCTTTACATGGAAGGAGATTTACATGGTCAAATTTTCAGGAATCAAATATCCAGTCCAGGCTTGATAGATTTGTCTTCTCTCAAGAATGGCTGGATCGCTTTAAACTGTCTCAATGGGGGCTGCAAAGATTAATTTCGGACCATTGCCCCATCATGATTACAGAGGAAGTAAAAGACTGGGGAAAAAAACCTTTCAGGTTTATTAATGCTTGGCTAAAGAATCCAAAATGTCTTCAAATAATCAAGGAAAGGTGGGAATCCGATAGAAGCAAAGGATGGGCAGGTTTCAGAATCCAGCAGAAATTGAGGAGTGTGAAGGACAAGCTGAAAGAGTGGAACATCTCTGAGTTTGGGAACCTGAATGAGAAACTAGAGGGGCTGAAATCAAAACTTCAACAATTTGACTTGAAGGCTGAAAATGGGCCTTTGTCTGAGGAAGAAAAATCCGAGAGAATCAAATGCAGGCAAGAGTACTGGTCGGTGGATAAAATGAAGGAATCACTGTGGAGACAGAAGTCAAGGAACAGGTGGATTAAACTTGGAGACAAGAATACGAAATTTTTCCAGACCATAGCAAATAACAGGTACAGGAGGAATTTCATTGGGACCATAGAATTTGAAGGAGTCTTCTATGATGAGCCTGAACAAATCAAACAAGTAGCAGTGGAGTTCTTTAGAAATAGATTCAAGAATCAGAGTTGGAGAAGACCTGAGTTAGGTGGAAATTTTCCAAGGAGAATCCAACATCATAGCAAGCTGGAGCTAGAACTGCCCTTTTCTACTGAAGAAATCCTGCAAGCTATCAAAGAGTGTAATTCTTTTAAGGCACCAGGCCCGGATGGCTTCAACTTTGCATTTGTAAAGAAAGCTTGGGAGATTATCAAAGCTGAAGTTTTGGAATTTTTTCAAGACTTCCACCAAAATGGTAAGCTAACAAAGGGAATCAATGCAACGTTCGTGGCTCTTATCCCAAAAGTAGAAGGGGCCTCAAAACTTAATGATTTCAGACCTATTAGTATGGTGGGATGGCTGTACAAATTGCTCTCTAAGGTACTGGCTAACAGATTCAGGAAGGTATTACCAGAGTTTGTTGGTGAGTCTCAGGCAGCGTTCATGGGTGGCCGTCAAATACTGGATGGAATACTGATAGCTAATGAGGTGATTGATGAATGGAAGCAATCTGGAAACCAAGGTATGGTTCTTAAACTGGACTTTGAAAAAGCATATGATTGTATATGTTGGAACTTCCTATTTAAAATGCTGGAAAACATGGGCTGTGGGCAAAAATGGATTTCATGGATTAGAACTTGTATCACTACTGCAACAATGTCTATCCTAATTAATGGGTCTGCAACTGATCAATTCATTATGGAAAGGGGTTTAAGACAAGGGGACCCCATCTCTCCACTTCTATTCAATGTTGTTGCTGAAGGGCTGAATGTTATTTTTGAAAAAGCTAGAGAAGAGGGTCTGATTTCAGGTATTACAATTGGCAACAATGGTCCAACCATATCTCATTTACAGTTTGCTGATGATACAATAATCTTCTGTAAATGTGATATGGCTGAGATAATAGCTATTAAGGGGCTGTTGGGTGTCTTTGAACAATTATCAGGGTTGAAAATTAACTATTCAAAAAGTCAGTTGTGTGGTATTGGTGTTCCTATGGAAACAACCCAATCTCTAGCCAATATCTTGGAATGTGGAGTTGTGTCATTGCCAATCAAGTACCTTGGCCTTCCTCTTGGTGCAAATCCAAGAAGAATTGCTACTTGGAAACCTGTGATTGATGCTTTTGAGAAGAAATTGGCTCTATGGAAAAGGAAATACATTTCTCTAGGGGGAAGATTGACCCTAATAAAATCCACCCTTGGCAGTCTACCCCAATTCTACATGTCTATGTTTAAAATGCCTAAAACTGTGGTGAAAAGGCTAGAGAAGATCCAAAGACAGTTTTTATGGGGGGATTCAGTGGAAAAGAGAAAGATCCACCTGGTGAACTGGGAGAGGGTGACTTTGAGTAAGAACGCTGGAGGTTTAGGAATTAAAAATCTTCAAATACAGAATGTCTCTTTGTTAAGTAAGTGGTGGTGGAGGTTTGGAACAGAAAAAGAATCCCTCTGGGCTAAAACCATAAGAGCAAAGTATGGGATTGAGGATTCCTCTTGGCTACCTTTAAAGCCGTCAAATTTAGCAAGATATTCACAGATTTGGGGTGACATTGCATCTTTGATTGGGGAAGGGTCCGAGGTTGCAGGTATTATCAGAGATGGTTTTGTCATTAAGGTATACTCTGGACAGTCTACTGCCTTCTGGACTGACACATGGTTGGGTGTGTCTAAGTTAGAAAGGGCATTCCCTAGACTTTTCTCCTTGTCCATCCAGAAACAAGCTAAGGTGAGTGAGATTTACAATATTTCAAGCCTAACTTGGAACCTACAGTTTAGAAGAACTCTATTTCAATGGGAAAGGGAACAATTGGACATCCTCCAACAAATGCTAGTAGGGGTATCCATCCAGAACCAGGGGGAGGATCAATTGAAATGGAAATGGGATCAGAGCACTGGAAAATTCTCTGTGAAGTCATGCTATGGAAGATGGGAAGTGGCAGCAAATGTGTTGAATCCCATTGGTCCAAAATGTATGCTCATCTGGAAGAATGTCAGCCCTTTTAAAGTGGAGATTTTTACATGGCAGGCAATTCAAGACAAGCTAGCGACTGGAAGTGAATTGATCAAGAGAAATATTCTACATCAAGGTGAGGATCTAATTGGCCTATGTCCTTTCTGTCATAGTCAGGTAGAATCTGCAGCCCATCTTTTATTACAATGCCCAATTTCTTGGAGAACATGGTCTTCTATCATGCATTGGTGGAACATGGAATGGGTCTGCCCTTCAAGCATTTATGATTTGCTGTGTTGGTGGTCTTATTTCAAGTTTAAAAGTGTGGAAAAAACCTGTTGGAACATTAGTTTTTATGCAGTGTTATGGTCTTTGTGGCTAGAAAGAAATAGCATTATTTTCAAAAATAAGCCCCTTGATGAAATGTCTCTTGTTGATAATTGCAAAAGTGTGATAGCTATTTGGACAAAGGCCTGTTTTGATCTCAGAGTATATTCTGTTGAAGACTTCAAACGTTGTCTATCGGGAATAAGGCAATTGAATCTTCCAAAATTGAAGGACTTCTGAATTCCTGTTTCTGTGGTTCCTGTGAGCCCATAGTAATCTGCTGTGGAGTTTGTTTCGGTTTTGATCCTAAAGTCTATGGAGGTTGCTGATCTTAGAGGTGGCCTGGATAGTTGAAGAGGGTGCGGCTGTGGGAAGCTTTCTTCAAGGGTGATTTCCAGGAGTATTGCCTGAGCATTTTTGTAGGATTGTTTTATTTTGGTCTGTTTGTGGTTCTGAGCAATTTATAAGCTCTAGTTCTGGTTTTTGTTCTTGGCTGTGTTGGTATCTTGCCAACCCGTCCGTGTGAGTTCTCCCTTATGGGCCTTTGGCAGGCATGTTTCATTGTGATGCCGTGCTCTGCTTTTGGTCCTTTTAATCATTGTAATGAGTTTTCAATGATTAATAAATTCCTTTTGCCTATCAAAAAAAAAAACTGAGGTTTCGATTGATGATATGTAAAAACAATTACAGGTAAATGCTATTTATAAAAAAAAGTAATCGTAGGGAAAAGACCCCATGACGCGGTTCCGTGTTGATAATTCAGTTGGGGCAGTTAAATTTTGTTTGATTAAGTATTTGTTTACTGTTGAACAAAAGTTGATATCTGATTGTCAGAAATGTCCTTCCTTCTAAATTAAGTTTCACTCCATCATGTATTCACGCGTCGATCTGACTTGTTTCCCCCTGGGTTGCCGAGTTTTACGGGTAAAGCATACACGACCCAGCTTGTTCGCTCATCGGACCAATCATGTAGTTTAATAGTGTAATTTTTAAAATTTATTTGAATGTATGTAAAGTCAATAGCATAATATTGTATATTAATGCTAAATTGTAATTTGTACAGTAACAATTATGAGTCTCTGGTTCCCAAGTGTTCCTAATAAAAGAAAAAAAGAAAAAAAGAAAAAAAAATACTACCACGTGTTAGTATTCCTTAGTCTCTGGTTCCCGAGTGTTCCAAGTTCCAACGAAAAATCTGTGTGTACGCAAGAAAACGTACGCAAAACGTACGTACACCACGCGGGGGCCCCACTGCGGGCCCCAAAAAAATTTCAAAAAAATACCATAAATTTTAAAATATTATTTTAGGGGGCCCCGTAAAAAATCAGCTCAATTGGATATCGGCAAGCATGTTTTCTAGATTCACAGGGACGAATCTGCTGTTTCGTCCCTGTGAATCTAGAAAACATACTTGCCGATATCCAATTGAGCTGATTTTTTACGGGGCCCCATAAAATAATATTTTAAAATTTATGGTATTTTTTTGAAATTTTTTTGGGGCCCGCAGTGGGGCCCCCGCGTGGTGTACGTACGTTTTGCGTACGTTTTCTTGCGTACACGTAGTCGGGTACCCAACTTTACTGTGTTCTCTTCTTCTTTTCGATCCACAGCGTCATTCTCCTCTCTCTCTCTCTCTCTCTCTCTCTCTCTCTCTCTCTCTCTCTCTCTCTCAAAAGAGGAAATTAATTTGTTCTGCCGACCATGGAAATTACTGGGTTGCTATGCGATCAAACGAAGGAAATCAATTTTTGTTTCCTGATCAAACCCAGTCCCAGCCCATGGAAATCTTTTTTTTTTCTTTCTGATCAAACCCAAACCCATTTGATGTTTGCTCTGCAATTTCCGGCCATAATAGGTCCAGATTCCGGCGAGCATATGCTGGGCATGCCACGATATCACCACAAAATCGCAACTCAAACTCCTCTGTTCAAACACAGATGAAGGCAACAGAAAAATGGTGTCAAAATTGCTCCCTTCTACTCAGATGAACGCAGATGAAGGGGATAACGAGGGGTGTTTACGTCAAAATTGCTCCCTTCTACCCCCGGATAACTTTTGGGGAGGGTGAGGGTAGCCCAAAAGTTATCAGGAAGTGTAACCTTGGAGAGGGAAAGTGTAGAGGGGGTGAAACCATATCAGGGGAGACAAGTTAGGTTGCCAAACGGAGGATATGGGTAGGGCCCTCCTCTTAAGAGGGGGTGAAAACTTATAGGGGGGAGATATCCTCCATCCAAGCATGGCCTAAGTGTGTTGCTTTGTAAATTCAACTTATTAAAAGAGACATCATCATTACACATTTTACATCAACTTTTACCTCCACTTTACACTTTTCACATCAACTTTTACCTTCACTTTTCAAGAATATCCTCCACTTTTACCCATTAGCTCTTTATCCACTAACTTTTCAAATTGGCAAAATAATAATTGCACAAATTTTAACCCACTAACTTTTCAAAACGAACACTTATTGAGAGATAGCCGGAAGTGGAAAGTTAAACACCAAAAAAAGGGACGGAGGGAGTATAAACATGTACTCCCTCCGTGCCAAATTGCTCACCCCTTTTGGGCAGTCGTGTCACTCAAACAATTGTTTATAGTTCACATTTTTATGATTTCAAAAATTTTGTTTTATAAAATTAATTGTGATCTACAAAACAAAATCTGTATTAATTGAATATTAAAAATATTGTAAATTAGAAGATATAGACAATTTTTTAAAAGGTTCCAAATAATAAAGGGACTAGCAATTTGTGACAGACGGAGTACTTGAATATCTAAGATAACCGAAGACCAGATCTTGTCTAAATTGCCATCTTTTATTCACCCCCATCCATCAATTTCCATATGTTTCGGCACATTGACATCTCTCTATAGCTTTACATCGTCAAAACCATCAAGATACCAAACCAACTCTTAATGTAAAAGTGCTTTGGACAAAGCTTAAGTCTAGGATTTGTTAATTATCGACGTTAAATTTTATATCGATCATATGAGCCATACTCATCATATTTTGAGAAAGTAACATTTTAGCATTACTGCAGGCTCCTGAATGGCCACTGCGCCACTAAAGAACAATAAGGATTAAGGGGCCTAGTTAAATTTTATATCGATCATATGAGCCATACTAATCATATTCTGGAGGGTTCTCTTAGGAGTGCCTCTAATTTCTTCCAGATTAAGGGCTAACGAGTAACGACTTCAATATCTGAATAGATATTCAATCATGCATGCATGGCATGCATCAGTTCTTGGAAAACTTTGAAGAGAACCCATAAGAATACTTGATTTGTCAACATAGGTGGTTTTAGTCGGCCTTGCCTCTAAAATATGAAACAAAATATGTCTTTTGCAAACATCAGTACATGAAAACAGAACCACTTTTACTAGATCACGATCACAAAAAGAGACCTAGTAATCAAGCATAAACAACCTGGCAAGAAGTTTAATTATTTATTGCAATTGCAGATCACTGCTAATTAATTATGTAGCTAGACAATACATACTACCCTTCAAACGAGTAAAAAATTAAAACAAGTGGTGGTGGCCGTGATGCTTCATTTGTTTCTTTGCTTCTTTCACTTTATGGTGCTCATGCAAAGCGTACCCACCGGCTGCAACTGCAACAGTAACTGCAATTTCTGCCTCTATCTTGTGCTTGTGAGCATGTTCTGGATCTTTCTTTGTCATGTGCTTCTCATGCTGAAAAAAGTTCAAATATATGTAAGACTTGAGTATATACTATATATACAAAGCAAGCAGTACTTAATGAACAAAAGAGTATTCGAGGTACAAACCTTGGCGAAAGCGCCAGCAGCCACGGCACCGAGCCCGGCGAGGTGCTCATTATGCTTGTGGTGTTTAACCTCTTTGGCATAGTCTATTGGCTTGATGTCTTGCTGAACCTGCTGGTGGTGGTGGCCATGGTGTTTTCCTCCGGTCATTGTGGTAGTGCTTACAATAAAATCTACAATCTCGACAAAGGATCTTAACAAAAGTGAAGAAGGTAATTGTATGAACTGAGGTTTCGATTGATGATATGTAAAAACAATTACAGATAAATGCTATTTATAAAAAAAAGTAATCGTAGGGAAAAGACCCCATGACGCGGTTCCGTGTTGATAATTCAGTTGGAGCAGTTAAATTTTGTTTGATTTAGTATTTGTTTACTGTTGAACAAAAGTTGATATCTGATTGTCGGAAATGCCCTTCCTTCTAGATTAAGTTTCACCCCACCGTGTATTCAAATCCGAGTGGGTTCTTCATCCCTTGTTCATCACACGTCGATCTGACTTGTTGAGTTGTTTCCCCCGGTTTGCCGAGTTTTTCGGATAATGCATACTGCTCCTCAGAGTCTCGGACCAATCCTATAGCTCCCTTCATAGCCTTTTCCACGCTTGTATGTGATGTGAAGTGAGGCAATCCCAAAATTTGTTGGGAAGAAAAATCGAATCTGAGTCCTCAAAAAGAAGCAAACCTAAATCTCTGACCAAGACAAATAGGATCGGGCTTATAAAGTTCTAATATTATATGAACAGACAACGAAATTAGTCCGACCATGACAGTTGCTCAAATCATATATTTTTTCAAAATAAATGTGTTCCAAAGATCGGTTCTTCAAATATAATGATCCAGATGATCGACCTGGTACGAGATGGGTCCCATGGGACTATCTCACTGGGCATTTGGAAAACAATAGTGATAGGTACACACACCCTCTCAACCTCAGAGGGTAGTGAGTAAGTAAAAGCCTTAGTCACTTTTTGCGTTTTTACTACGATGAGATGTGTAATTTGTGAAAGAGAAAAATAATTTCATGCATAATAATTTTTAAAAGGATACTTCCCATGAATTTGGACCACTGATTACAAATGTCTAGGTACTTTCTAGATAGATTTTTTTGTACATGCAGTGCTGTTTTTTGGTCGGCAATTTTTAATTGACATTTGTGTAAAAAATTCCTTACCGAAATCCTGTACAAAATGAATGACCCGGATGAATGAAGTGGGACCGAATGGGTCCACCATGGGACCATGTTAACAAGCGTTAAAAACACTTACCCAAAAAAAAAAAAAAAAAAAGCCTTTAAAACAATTTCGTAATACTGATGACATAGATAAGAACTAAATTATTGTCGCAAAATAAATAAGTTAGATTATTTTCTCATATGATCCAATACTTTGGAGTTAGGTGATCATGTCTGAGTATCACATTTTGGGTATTATGTGATGTGTTGTCACTGTGTTGGTAAAATGTGCCCATTTGTCATGCAGTGGAGAACATTTTACCAATACAATGGTGACACCTCACATTGTACAAAAAAAATGTTGTAGTCAGACATAGTCACCATATATAACATTGATGATACACTCCCTTCTCCCTTTTTTGGTGTCGATATTTTCATTTTTTGGTGTTCTTAATAAATGTGTGTTTTGAAAAATTAATGGTAAACATTGGTATAAGTATCTTTTTGTCATTTTGAAAAGTTGATGGATAAAAGTGGAGTATAATTTTGAAAAAAAGAGGTAAAATTTGATGTGAAAAGTGTAAAGTAGAGATAAAAATTAGTGTAAAAGATGTAATGATGATTTTTTTAATGAGAACAAGTTATTTCCGCAGGCGGTGGAAATAAACGTTTCCTCCAAATCAATCATAACGGTCCGTGTGATTGTGTACTACACAATCACACAGACCGCTGTGATTGATTTGGAGGAAACATTTGTTTCCGCCGGCGGTGGAAATGATGTTTTCTCTTTTTTAATAAATTAAATTTACGAAGTAACACACTTAAGTGACTGATTATCTATCTAACCAAACCTACTTAAATGCATTAAAGGTTGACAAACGTTGAGCCAAACTAGGATGATGGAGGCGGGGGATAACTATAAGTAGTGACAGTTGCCGTCCTAATATGTTGCAATAATTGCCACTCAACTGTTAATATTGTTTTTCAATTCCTCATGAAATTGTATAGGCTTGTCACCCCTAACTATTCTTAATAATAGTAATAAAATAATTAATTGACTCCGTTAATTGATGGTGAAATTGGTCTTCCAACATTAGTCGATATGTCTCTAACTGCAACAAGGGACAATATATTTTTTTCTCAAAAATGGTACACATTAGTCAAGAAATTTTTTTTTGTCGCGTTTTACAAAAAAAGAACTAGGGAGTAAAATACTTTCTGTTGGAAATTGTATCCATTCAGATGTTTCGTCACTTGTTCGTATTTGTTTCTCACTGTAGACACATCAATTTTGATTATTCGTAATTCCTAAATTTGATTCCGCATGTATCCCCGATTAATGACAGGGTTCAACGACGCCAAAAATGAGTTCTTTAGTTTGATTCACTCTTCAAGGATTTGAATTTTGCATTTCCAATTACCCAATAAGCCTTCCCAAAAGTAGGATAAACCCATCAAAGCCCGTTAGAAGCCTACAGACTCTCAAGACCAAAATAAGCCCAAGAAAGCCAGAACTTAACATCTTTTCATTTCGGCCAAAAACCGAACCTTGGGTCGCTATGGTGTGTTTATAGTTGATTTCAACTGTTCATTTTGTACGGTACACAGATTACTATATCCGCGCAAAAAAAAAAATTCATCTTAATCTGACATCAAGAAGTATATCAAAATTTAAATTTTAGTTTGTAAAATTAACGGCCATGGCCATCTAAACTTTAAAATTATTGACAGAATTATACCGTCTATTTTATAAATTCAAATTTTAACATATTTATCGATGTCCGATTAAACTGATTTTTAGCATAAAAATACTACTCTATGGGCGCTAAAAGATGAACGATTCAAATTGCAACACTGAATGCACGGTGAGCCCCACAATGATGGTGGTGGAAGAGTCTGGTTTTCCACCAGCGGCAGATGGAATTTGTTCTCTTTTTCATGTAACATAAACTTTTAAGATTCAGCCCAACTTATAACAATCCTATCTCTAAAGGCTTAGGCCAGGGATCCTTTATATCCCTAGTAATTCACACCAAAAATAAAAATGTGCTTGTGTTACAGGCGTCACGGAACACAGCTTTGCTGATGATTGTCTTATCTTTATACATGCCAAGCAGAAGTCTGCCCAATAATCCAAACGTTCAATCATACTGTCCAAGATTTTTCAAAGTATTGGGGCCAAACTAATAATTGGGCTAAATCTGCAGTCATTTTTTCACCTTACGCGTCTAGTCATCATTCTTCATAGAGAACAAGGTAGTAAATGTTTTGGCTTTTTGAGTGGATTTTATTTTGTGTGATAGTTTCGGGGTGACAGTACTCAGACTTTTAAAATCTTGTACACAAGTTTGTAAAATCTGCTGACAATTATACATCTTTAATTTTGTTATAAAGAAAGTATGACACTCTCGAAAGAGAACTTGTCCGCTGAAAGATTACAAAGGTACAACTTATTGGGTCAAGATTAGGGGGTGTTCTACTAACGCAGTTTTTTGAAAAATTTGGTTTTTTACGATTTTTTATGTGATGTGTTGTGAGAGAATGACATGTCTCGGTGTTTGAAAAAAAACAGTTTTTTGTTAGTGGAACAATCCCTAAGGGTTATTGTCGAACCTTAACTTATAATTTTAGACATTAGGTTTATGCTCAAATTGGATGGAGGCCGGAGTGACACGTAGCAGCTGTTATTGTCGACTAATTATATACTTTCGTCACCTCAAGTCAAACTTTTAATTTGATTCTGTCAGTGGATAATATATAGAGTAAGTATTTAGGAGTACTACAATGCAGCATCAACACGTGGTGCCCCGACGTTGCATCATGATTATACAGTTGTATTGGACGGCGGCATTACATGGCAGTATTCCATAACCATATATGCAATAAAATTCGCTCTTCTACTAGTCAGTCTTTTTCTGTAAGTAAAACCTAGTTGAATTGACAATGCATACATGGCAATTGGAAAACTATATGCATAGTCAACCTATTATTCAGCGCTTCCGGAGTATTAGGTGGTGTTGGCTACGTGGTACTCCCAAGCATTTATATTAACACAAATTATCGGGTAGCGACAATTATCATTCACTTTTGTTAAGTGGTTAAGAGGCAAGGAGTGACCCGCATAGTATGATAATGATCTTTTATTTGCATAAAATACAGCAAAATACGTACAATACTTCTTTCGTGGATGACTCCTTCTAAAACATGCATTATATATGGCTTTCGACAGTCAGAGGTGTCTGGGTTAGATTACGTGCATCTCAACTAATTTCCCCTCTAGTCCGATCAAAGACAACTATGCACGCCGAGGCTAGGGGATTCACAACAAATTATTCTCTTATCTTTACCCCAAGAATCGAACCCTAGTCAATTGTGCGGAAAGCAAACTCACTAATCAACCGGACTAACCCTTCAAGCCTGTTCTGCCCCGGAAATCAAATCTTGGAATTTGTCATTATAATTACTGATACCAATCGGCTAGTTTGGGATGTTTATTTTATTCTGATTTTTTTTCCTCGAAATCTTTCCCCACTTTCATCCAGTTTTTAGAATTTTAATTTGTCTTCAATAGAAGCAACTGAAATTCACAAAAGACAGAACTACAGTATAAATAAATTACTAGACCAGAAAACAGTTGTCGAAAAGAATTCGGGGAGGTGTTGTGCGGTACATTTTGTGCGTCGTGTTGTGCGGCAAAACGACGTAGTTTTGTTCATTTTCTTGGCACACTTCAATAGGCCCTGTTTGGAGAGTTAATTTTGAGGTTCAATTTTAGGGTTCAATTTTAAAGGATTTAGGGTCTTTGGGGTAGGGTATAGTGGTTTTAGGCACTTGGGTTTAGGCGCTTTGGGTTTAGGGTTTTAGGCACTTTGTAGTGGTTTTTTCCTTCTTCCAAACAAGGTCTTTGGAAGTTTCTGAGGTGTGCCAAAAACTACGTCGTTTTATCGCACAACACAGTGTAAAACACCTACCGCACAACACCCAGCCCGGATCCCGTGGAAAAAGGAAAAAGGAAAAAGGCGTGTTAATGGAGACACCAACATATCCTTTTTACTGGATCAGAGAGGCCTGCTGCTGTCCTTATTATCCTTTTACCTTTCTCAAAATCATTGGTCGATGGATAAAATCTTTTCTTCGTGCTAAAACGTGAAACACGACGGATATATATACCACATTGGATATGCCATTCATATTCCCTAATCCATACAACTTATGTTGCCCACTAACTTTCCGATAAAGTGACCTACTTTATAAGTGAGTATTTTGTGAGCATACACGTGTCTTAACTAATTCTAACGATTAATCCACGTAGGTACCGACCGAATGATACCGACCACGTACAAACCTGCATCGGGGACCTCCTTGTGGTACTCAAATGGCCAATCCGAAACGTTCATCTATCTCAAAATCAAATTCTGAATTGGCCTTCGCGGGAATCGATGCAAACGGACAGCCTTAAAAGCTCAATCTAAAATCACCCCATTTTTAGTTTAAAAAACATCCATTGTGGATTCCTGACACCGGTCGGTACTAATTAGAAAGGTTCCTAATTCTAATGCCTTAAATTGAACAACCAATAAAGTTTTATGTAGAGTACCCGCACATAATTTTTATTAGTGATGAAAGTCGAATTCGTAAGCCTTGAAAAAGTAAACTCATCAATGCTGTCATGTTCTCAATGGAACACTCGGGATTTCTAAGAAATTGAAATTTAATCTTGCTAATAAATATATTTTGCGTGCAAAATACACTGTTACCGAAAAGTCAAGCTATTTGTGACCGGTGCATTTATCTACTTATTTCTTCTTTAATTCGTGGCCAAAGAGATGGGATTGTGGGTGACGATGGGGACCAATTGAATGCTGGTTGGATGGCAAGGAAAAATTATTGGGTGCTTCTGGGACACTGCTAGTATTTCGACATTCCTAACCAACACACGTTCTTGTGTGTCCAAGACAAACTATATGGATTCTATATGAATATACGGTGGGTAGTGGACTAGTGGTATTAATGGACCACGGTGATCCAATATCACTGGATAATTACTTGTCCGCAAGGGTATATTGGGACCCCCAGGTATTCGGTTTTAACAGTTGAAGCCTGGCCCACTTACTTATTGGAGTATTCTTTATATTATCCTATTACGATATTACTTTCTCATTTTCACACCTTTAATTTGATGATAATCTCCCTAAGATCATTTTCACACCTTACTTTTTTTGAACTTCAAATTAAATACTTAGCGTAAGACTTACAAAAATTACTCAAAATCATATCAAATTGAGTTCAACTCAAACTTTAACGTCAAAGAGAGATTCACATTTTTGCGTAAATTTTTTAAATTACTTAGTTGTCTTCTGTTCAAAATTCACAACTGTTCTTTGATGAAAAACTAAATCAATTTTTGAGATTCAGTTCACTGTAAATCTCAACCGTTGATTTAGTTTTCGTGGACTGTTTCATGTACAGTTTTTCCGGACCCTATCAAACCCCCACTAATTTATTAAAAATACAAGGAATAAAAGCAAAATAAAGTTGGATTAATCAACAAAGATTAGTACACACAGGTAGATGCAGGAAACAAAGAGATGAAAATAAAATTTACATCTCAAAACAACAAAATATTATTTGTAATCAACACAAAGTCCACAATCACATGAGAAAGAGAAAGCAAAGAAGCCTCTCTTGCATATGGACTGATCATCGGACACACACCGAGAGCTTTCAGAAAATTAAGCAAACACACAATGACACACAAGTAGCTTATTTAACGATTAAAGGCCGCAGATCAAGGTTGACGGACGGGCCGTTAATACAGGATCTAAAAGAGGTTGTGGTGCTTCTTTCCCTCGGCCTCTCTCTCTCCTTCCTTGGCTTCTTTCTTCTCATGGTGCTCGTGGAAGGCGTACCCGCCGGCACCAACTGCAGCTACACCTGCGATTTCTTCCTCCAGCTTGTGCTTGTGGGCGTTCTCTGGGTCTTTCTGTGACTTATGCTTCTCATGCTGTTATTTTCATCCAAACAAATTCAAATCAAAATTGGTAATAAAGAAATTTATAGGATTTAGAAGAATATGTATTTAGTATACTAACCTTTTTTTTGCCAAGTATATGTATATTTTCTTGATATTAGATAAATTTTCTTTTCACTAAAGTTAACGAATTACTCCCCCGTCCCATAATTTTAGTCCACTAGGAAATTAAGTGTAATTTTCAAACTTACAAATAATTTATTTATGAATTTTTTGAATTTTTTTGCACCGTTCTATAGATTGAGATCTATCAAACAAGATTAATATTGCAGAAAAAAATATTCTGGTAAATATATTGTTTTAAAACTTAAAAATTGCATGTAGTTTCGTAATGAACTAAAATTATGGGACGGAAGGAGGTAGATTACTACAATTAACAAGGGGTGCTCTGCAAAGGGAGTGATAGTAATTACCAAGGCAAAAGCGCCAGCAGCAACAGCACCAAGCTCACCGAGATGCTCGTGGTGCTTGGCCTTCCTCTCATCTTTCTCATAATCAGGCTGCTCGACTGCCACGACGGTTGTCGTGGTGTCGGTATAGTCGCTCACCCCATCGGTGCTGTAAGTGGTGTCGGAAATGCCGACGGCGTCGACGGGCTTCTCGTGGTGGTGGAAAAAGTGGTGCTTGGGCTTGTCTTCTTCCATTTGTAGTGGTGGTGATCGGAAAAGAAAAAGATGAAGGTCGGTTGAATGATAGAGCAAGGTTGTGAAATTGGTAGTGAAAGGAAGTTTGTTGTGGTTGTAGGCTAGTGGGTGGAGTTATTTATAGAGTCTAAAAGTTGTGGGAGCTACAGGATAAGGAGAAAAAGCTTGCATGCGGATAATCATACTGCCACGTGGTACCTATCGACGCATCTGAGCCGTCTAAACATATTTTGAACGGCCCAGATTTGTTAAGGTAAATTTGCTCTCAAAATTTACAAAAATGCCATCATTAAATTTGGGCCGTCAAAAATATATTAGGACGGCTCGGATGAGTGAACAGATACCACGTGGCGATACCAGTTCAGCATGCAAGTTTTTCTCGAAGATAAGAGTTTTAGATCTTGCGTTATCAACGGTAGGATTGAATGGTGTGGTGGACGGTGAGGATTTTCGTAATTCGTGGATCTTATATCTACTTTCTATAAATGGAGTCATGTGACTTTTTTTGAAAAAAAGAAAAAGAAAAAGGAGAAAAGGAAAAGTACCTACTACCCTCACTCACTCACTCACACAAGAAGTGGTAATGTACTTTCCAAAGTTCAATTATTGCTCGGGCATTCGATTGCTCCGTTTTACTCGGTGCTAAATTTGAGAGATTTCCGGCATACACTGCTAGTTATGCGTAACCAGTTCCCGATCCGCCTATTTCGCCGAGACAAGCAAGACGGATTCTATCCATACCAACTTCATAGCTTCCATCATCATTGTGTTTTTTTTTTTTTTGGACTAGGGATGGCAATGGGTAGGGTATGGATCGGGGGACCCTATTTTACCCCCGATCTTCAATTGGGAATTTCATCCCCATCCCCACCTCCATACCCAAAAGGGATAATGAACAATCCACCATACCCGCCTCCCACTGGGGATCGGGTATATTTGGGTAAATCCATATCCAAACTTGTTGAACAAAAAAAAAAAAAACGATAAGATCTAATTTATGTGTCCTATAATAACAAAAACAACAATTTACAACAAAATAGAATAGAAAAATACGAAGAAATAACAGTCTACCAAGATATATAAAATTTTAACTACCATCACTAAACTTTTTTTAACACTTAGCATATATAGTTTTAATTCGGAACAATATAGACAAATTATACGTATATGCATACTTATATGTACACACAAACATATACATTTATATACTACTATATGCCCGCATATATACATACATTCATAAAAAAATATACATATACAATAGGAAACGGGGGCGAGTACGGGTATTCGGAGGTGGATATCACAAAATTATACCGGCACCGTTTTCAACTGGGGATTCTTCAAGTTCTACCATACCGGCCAAGGGGTCCCTGTAGTGCACAAAATGCACTACACGGTGCAGTGCGCACCATCCGACCATCCATTTCGATAATGGACGGCTCAGATTTAATCCAAACAATCAACGGTCGGATTCAATTCACTGCTTGGATTAAATCCGAGCCGTCCATTGTCGAAATGGACGGTCGGATGGTGCACTACACGGTGCAGTGCATTTTGTGCACTGCACCATCCCCCCAGCCCTACCATCCCCGCTCCTATTAGATGAAAAATCGAGTAATATCCGCCTCCAAATAAGCGGGGGTGGGGCGGGTATCCATTGGGTTTGAGGGAATTGTCATCCCTATTGTGGACACAATCTTTTAAAACACAAAAGTAATAGCGACTGTACAAAATATACTACTATGTTGATATATATATCCAACCAAATCGTGAAGTATAACCGAAAAAAATCCTCGTGACCTAATTTTTCTTATTCCATTCGTAGCGTATGGGGGTTTTCATTTTTTCCCCCCTTTCTTCGCATATTGCTTGTCTAGTACAGGGAATCCAATTTTTTAAAGGACATGCCATTAATACATGCATGTGTCTCCATAGAAGGTTTGGTTACATTTCTAAGGCTGCGGATCTGCTATCTCGAAAATCCTGTCCCGACTATAGATTATTTTCTTCATTAAAATTACTTTTCATCATTTATGCAGGGTAATTTGTGGAAATTCACACATTTTTTAGTTTGACTTTTGTTGAAGATAACAAAAATTTTGGGGCATACTAAAATAGAATACATAACAAGCAAAATAGAATACATTGGACAGTACGATTAGTGCATAATTTTTTGTACAGATTTTATACAAAGTTGTTTTGGGCCTCTTTGGGGTCCAACACGAATTATCAGTGCCGCCGTTCATGGTTTTTAAAATAATGTTTATTGGTACCCCGTGTAAAATTAGCTGATCAAATATCGGAAAATGCTTCATAGGTTTATCCAATTTTTAATTCTGAATAAAACGCTTGATGAACCCATGTAGCCTTATCCGATTTAGCTAATTTTTTTACGGGGTACCAGTTAACATTATTCGGAAAAATGTGAACAGATTCAATCACTCATATGGGATCCCA
>CM029271.1:35020940-35065495 GCA_016920895.1 Vaccinium myrtillus | reverse complement strand
ATGGGATCCCAAGTAGACCCAAAACAACAGATCTGTACGCGCAGATTTATCCACAACCACAAAACACTATGGGAGGGAGGCAGTACCAAAAGATAACACTAATTAATTAGGTAGGGGCAGGTGGTTCCACATGAAGGCCCCCCCATTCCCACAAGTATTGACTCCAAATCAATTATTCTGGACGGTGAGTTGTCCCCGCCATGATTAATTGAGTCCTGCTCCCTTAGTTGTTCAACTACCAGTAAAAACTACTTAAAATCATAAGTTATTTTGGGCCAACGGATAGGTAGGTTTTGTAAATAAACCTCCCCCTGCAACCGGCCGGAAGAAATTCGATCCAATATCAGATCAGTTGACATAGTTGCCAGTATTTTTTATCGAAAATATCGTGTCATTATTTTTGATAACTTATGTGTACGCGCTAACTAACGTATCTTTTAATGATGGATGTATTTTTTGATCGAGGGGCTCGTCGGCAATAGTGGATTATGATGTTCAAGCAAAGGAGTACTTTATAGGCAGCACACAGATCTTAGGAGGACAGGGAAAATCCAATTAGCAGCTTGTTTTGTTATTTGGTGTTTCTTTAAGAAAATATTGAGTGGTATGGATGTATGTTAAGTTTTTGTGCGTAGCACTAGTAGAAGAGTAATTGTATTTTCCGAGGCTCTCTCAATGCATTTTCCTCTATTATATATATTGATTTCATCCATCTTTGATCTTTTATGGTAATATGATTTTAGAGGAGGCAATCGATCATGTGTTTTAACCTCACCGCCTACCTGGTTATAAAAATTTGCACGTGTCTAGCCCGCTTATGAAAGATCTGCCACCTTGTTCGGATGGGTTCCCAAACCCAGGCCCCAATTTTAAACAGTGGGTCCCCTTTTAGAAGAGTAATTGTATTTTCCGAGGCTCTCTCAATGCATTTTCCTCTATTATATATATTGATTTCATCCATCTTTGATCTTTTATGGTAATTAATATGATTTTAGAGGAGGCAATAGATCCTGCGTTTTAATCCCACCGCCTACCTGGTTATTAAAATTTGCACGTGTCTAGCCCGCTTATGAAGGATCAGCATGGCTACACATGAGGAGGCGTGTTGAGCATCTAAATGATAAAGCTACCCTCCTCTCTCTAATATATAGCGCAAGTTTTTAGATGAGTTGGTGACTAATAATCTAATAATGTTTGAGACTTATTCATATAAATGTAGCTTTGCAGAAATGTTTTCATATATTTCTTCTCAATTCGGTGAAATTTGAAGTGGCATGCGATAATGGATTGGATATGATTTCTATGTCGATAGAATCGGCCTCATGAAGTTTCATTAGTCTCCATGAAGATTCAAAGAAGGCTCATTGCATGCTAAGTGAACAAATCATGACCTATCAGTCTTGGATAGCTTCTTGAAGACTTGAATTCAATATATTTTGAGAAAAGCATAAAAAAACAAAAATGATGAGTACATGTACAATTTTTTATAATTCGGTGTTCAGACCAACTTGAATCAAGTTGTCAACTGATTATATTTTGAAAAATCTCCAGTGGCACCAAGGTTTGGAACCTTTGGCCATCGTGAGATTCGACCTGGAAATCTCGTTGGGGCAACTCCTTATAAGATGTTCAATGGTAAAAGTTGAAGGTATAAATTTTATGAATTAACATGACTGGCAGAAAGCCAGAATTGGGGCATCAAATTTTCTCTGAAGGCTAGTGAATCAAGTCCCCAACATTTGTATTTGCAGATTAAAAGAGAACAAGAGGGCAACTGGGCAACACAATATACATCCGCAAGTGGAGTGGTGATCATCCAGTAGTAGGCACTCTGTACTCTTACGCATTTGGCTTGGGTTTAAACCTTACTAACTACAACTAACGATAATGACTTTCGCAGAGACGTGTTATAGAGAAGATCCGATGGCAGAGACATGTTTGGAAAGCGCGAGTTTACATCAATTAAGATCAAGAAAGGGCTTGAAAATGATGGGAAGGAAGGTGTGGTTAAGATTGCACCCTGTAGACGATGACTCATTTGAGTTAGATGTCCTGCTTATGAGGAAAACATTGGTGTAGACTGCAGGATACACTAGTTGGATGTTGAGTTGGCTAATAGCATTATCATTCTGGTGATTTGGACCTTTGTGATGGAAATTGTGATGGTCCTTTGAGTAGGATAGTGATGCCAAGATTAGTGACGCTTTTGGAAGGAAGCTAGGTTGATGTTTTGGCATATGAGAAGTCTGATTCTCTTAACACAGGGTCATTGTCTATTACTAGTCCTATTTCTTTTTCGAGGCCTGTGTTGAGCTTAATATCCCACGAGAGAGATCAATTCAAAAAGATTGAAACGAAAGATCAGGAAGAAGAAATCTATCTCCGAGTTTGGGATTAAGGTGGTCAAGTTGAAAAAGAAGGAGAAAGAGGCTTCTTTTTCTTCTCTTTCTACTCTAGAAGGCTTGTAAGTATATGGATACATGTGCAATTAAATTTTTTTCTGGTTTTGATTGGATGGAGAGGGAAAAATCACTTTCGTCGTCAGGTGTTACGTTAGCACGGTTGGATTTAAAACAATTTTAAAGTGAAAAAGTTCAATTTTTTTATTTTTCTAAGATTGTAATTTTTTAATTACTTATATCTTTCAATCTATAATGGGTTTTTTTTTCACATTATTTTGAAAAAACCGTCCAATGTGTTCAGAAGGTGTTTTCAAGGGTTCACGCGGAAAATCTTCAAAAAAAAATACCGGGTAAGATCCATATTGAATAAATATAATATTATATATTTGAAAATATGAACTTTTTAAGGTATTGTGAATAGTGCAACAAGAAATATGGGACAGAGGGAGTACTATTCAACCTAGGTGTGACTAGCAAAGTAATCAAAATAGTCAAAGTAATCATGGATAAATTACTCACTGAAAGGTTGTCAAGGAGGACACTTGCCGCGTGGTGGTGAGGCAATAGGTGCGAACTAAACCACAACAAAAGAATTTTTTGACTTCCCTTGTACATTGTTTATGTGTGGTGATTGAATGACTTGTTTGCTGATTCATGGATAAATTACTCATTGTAAAGGTTTTTAGTCTACACGAGCAGGAATGATAGTAAAAACCATTGGAGATACTGTGGCCAATGTCAAGGAGGACACTTGGGGCGTGGTGGTGAGGCACTAGGGGCGAACTGAACTACAATAAATGAATTTTTTGACTTCCCTCTTCCACTGTTCATATGTGATGATTGAATGACTTGTTTGTTGGATCATGGATTTATTACTCATCGTAAAGTTTGTGTAGTATGTGCAGGTGAGAATGATCATAAAAACTATTGAAGATACTATAGTCAATTTCAAGGAGGACACTTGGGTCGTGGTGGGAAGGAACTAGTAGTGAACTAAACCACAATAAATAGATGTGTTTGACGCTTGCATCATACATTGTTCATGTATCGATTGAGGATCTCTTGACTTGTGATGTTGAAACAACCCGAGGGCTATTTTCAAGCTATTTATTTGAAAGATTGCGCATGCACTTTGATCTGTTTTGAGTAAGTTTAATCTATCCTGAAGCTTATAGCTAATCCAATTTCATCAAATTCAAACTGCCTAAGTTCTTTTAAGAGATCAATTCACCCCTCATATGATAAATATAAAAGTAAAAAATCAACCCGAATTAGCAATGATACGATATGATATGGGATTGAATCATATGGGATTGCATATCTAGGTCAACACACAATGTATTGTTAGGACGTAATTAGCAACCATAAGATATGCGACTGGGTGTTCCACTAAGGTGATTTTTTTGGCTTTTTGGTATTTTTTTAGTTAATATATTTGAAGAGAATGGCCTCTCTTAAAGCAAAATAAGTCAAAAAACCACTTTTAGTGGATCATCCCTGAATCATACTTGTACAAAGCATTTACTTGACTTATTACTGAATAGGCTTTGTCACCTTAAAAGTTTATTCCAATGCTCCATACACTTTTTATGTGTGATGTGCCTCAATATTTCAATAGTTGAAGATTTCCAATCAGAGAAAAATGTGAGGTTGAAATAACAGAATTAGCTAGAAAATATTCTTATGTGACCCAATGCAATTGGTTTAAAGTCATTGACAATTCACACATAAACAAGGAATCACTTAACCAAGACATATTTTGTTTATAAACATTACATGACTACAAAACAATAAACAAACATAGCCTTTACTAGGTCATGCTCACAAACAGAGACCTAGCAAATCAGACATAAACCACACACACAGTTCAATTATTTAGTGCAGTTGATGGGCACTGCTAAATTACATAGATAATTAATATTTCATAACACCGTTTAAAATGATGAAAGGTCATTAATGGTGGTGGTGGTGGTGATGCTTTGATTCTTCCTTCAAATGGTGCTTTGATTCTTTCAACTTATGGTGCTCATGGAATGCATACCCAGCAGATCCAACTGCAACTACGACGGCAATTTCTTCCTCTACTTTGTGCTTGTGGGCATGCTCTGGGTCTTTCTTTGTCTTGTGCTTCTCATGCTAAAAGTTCCATTAGAAGAAAAATCAATTTAGATATGAGACAAATCGGACTATATATAAATACTGCGTCGCCTATGATATAAAAAAAGAAAAACAATACAATAACAAATAACGATGATTATGTTGTAGAGAATGTGTCATTAAAATTCTGAATACATACTCTTGAATATTTGTTGACAATAGATGATTAATTTTGATGTACAAAGGTCCTTGACGACTACTATTTATCCCTTAAACTCATAATTTCGAATTCGATTTTTCATATCAACACGATACAAATGTTTTTCTTTTTATTTTGATAGAATGCTCGAGGCAATCTTATAACTTATGCAAGATATATTGGGGCAAATTTATAACTTACAATGCTTATGCAAGATTCTATCTTTAGCTGCGTTAAATATCCCAATTCAAATTCAATCTCATACCACTGATATAGATCTGTTTAGTATTCCTTAATTTGTACATGCATATATTTGGACGCAAAGCAAATAGAAGATTTATATCCACAACACGTATGAGATAAGTGGGTTTGAAAGCAAGTCATACGTACCAAGGCGAAAGCGCCAGCAGCAAGGGCACTAAGCTCGCCGAGTTGCTCTTGATTCTTGTGGTGTTTGGCCTCTTTGGCATAGTCAATTGGCCCGTTGTCTTCCTCCTTGTGGTGGTGATGGTGGTGCGACATGGTGGACGGTGGCGCTTAAGTAAGAAGATTAATAGCAGGAAGAATCTGATAACAACTAATGGTTTTTGATGATTTGGAGAAACTTATGGGGATTGCTATTTATAATAGTAGCGTTCATATATGATCTTAAGGCGAAGACTTTGCGATTACGCGGATATGTCAAATACGTACGCTGTTTGTAAAATATAATATGGATGTTTCACAGGTGAAGAAGTTGGGGTTTGATTATCCACATTAAGGGCCATGCTACAATGTGCACCCCTCTTTTGGGTGACCTGATGAAATTTTGTGACAACAAATATGAGTTTTTGTGGGTCAAATATGAGATTTTGTGGCTGAAAATATGAAAGAGCATACCATATGCAACTTTGACAAGATCGACGGCCGAGATTGCGCCACATATGCAAAAAGTGACCCTCTATACCGGTCATCTTTATCTCATATGAAGAGTCAAAAAAAATCATAAAACCTTGGGTGACTTCTCATATAACATTTGGGTTTCAAAAATCTCATATTTGAAGCCACAAATGCTCATAAAAAGTACCACAAAAATTTGAAAGAGCCACAAAATGTCATATTGGCAAAATTCAACCTCATAAAAAATGCCACAAAATCTCATATGCTTGTTTTGGACTGTAGTGAAAATGTGATACATATTGTGTGTATATATATTGATGTGACATGTCTCATATAAGGTGCCACAGAAATACATATTTTCGCCTACATTGAGTCATATGAGATTTTTGTGGAGAACTTGTGGAGGAATATATGAGATTTTGTGACTTTCAAAATGAGTGTTTGTGAAAGAAAATATGAGATTTTTGTGGACCACTACAATCAAAAAATATTGTTGTGTATTGATAGTGGCGTCTCATATACTTACCCACACATTCTCATATAAGGACGAAATCTAAATATCATTACTCACCACAAAATCTCATATAAAATTTTTTGGACCGTAGTGGACCACAAAAATCTCATATTTTCTTTCACAAACACTCATTTTGAAAGTCACAAAATCTCATATGGATTTTTTTTTTCAAGCGGTGGGCCCGGTGACCAACCGGTTGCCATTTTTTTGATTTTTTTATTCCAAAACTTTCTCACATCCATATGAGATTTTGTGGTCTTATTTATTGTGTTTTGGTCTTCTAATATGAGATTTTGTGGCACCAAATATGAGATTTTGTGGCACCAAATATGAAATTTTGTGGGTGTATACGAGACTTTGTGAGTCTCCATATGAGATGCACACCATATGCCAAAAGCATAGGTGCACACTGTAGCAACACTCCCAAATTAAATGCCCTTCGCCAACAGATTGGCTCCAAGTTGAAGGACAGATCCAGCAGCTCCAACCGCGTTGGTTCCAAGTGGGCTTCTCCGAGACCACTTTGAAGTCGCTCATTTTGTAGGGCTTGTCGAGTGTTCACCGATAAGTAAAAACTCAAGTTGATATCTTGACGGGCCGGGACACATGTAGCCTATTTTGGATTAATAATTAAGCAGAATTAGTTTGTCTTAATTCTTTTTTTTTTCTTTTTGAAATTTGTTTCGTGTAAATTTTTGTCAATGAGAAGAATCTAAAAGTACAAAATTATGAACCGAATTAAATCTTCTGATAAAGACAAATAATTCAAAATTTCTGTCTATTTTGAATTTGGATCTTTCTACTGTAGATTTTGCCTTTGAAATTTTTTTGGTCTTTAGTGAATTTTGCCTTTGAAATTTTTTTGGTCTTTAGTGAATTTTTTAAAGATTTTGTCATAATTTTTTTTTACTTTTCAGATTCATCTCGTCGAGACGAAATAGTAATCCATAAAATTGACGTAATAAATGCAATTCTTTTAGCTTGTGAATTAGAAAATTCACTAAATTCTTTTGTTCTTCCAACAGAAGATGTCCGACTAATTAACTTAATTTTTTTTATTAAGGGACCGTGTACAAATTTAGCTTTAGTTTTTTATTCATTTTGTTTAGATTATTATTTTTTTCTTAGGGGATGATGCAAAATTTATCTCAACATATCTAATTCGTGAGTCGGGAATTTTAAAGCCAACAAATAAATTTTCTGATCAAGCATGTCCTAATATCATATTAACAAATAAATCTGGGTAAAATAAATGCCCACATGAGTATTATGACACTAATTCCTCTAGAATTATTTCTTTAACCAAAAAATTAGTGCACTACTATTGTTTAAACTTTAAAAGAAAATCTCAACCTTTATCGAACCATACAAACCCCTCATCAAATCCTGCATGGATCAACACTATTTTTACTATTAGGGGTGAGCATGGACCGGATTGGTTCGGTTTTTTAGTAAATCAAGAACCAAACCACTACTTTAATTATAAATTTGGAGAACCAAACTATCCCACAAAAGACATAGAACCAAACCAATCTAAACCGTTAAAATACGGTTGGGATTCGGTTTCGAACCACAGTTTGCTTAATATTGAGATATTATTTCCGTAAACTATTTAGAGTACTTAAAATTTAGGTTTACTATGTTACGTTTATCCAGAATACGAATAGGTCCTCATATAAAGAAAATTAGGGTAATTAATCATGGTAATGAAGGAAATCAAGGAATAGGAATAGGACATGACCGAATCATGTATAGAAATTTGAAAAAATAGAAACGTGTTGTGGATCAAAATTGGAATGGAGAATTTCATCACCGAATTTATTTGCTATGACTTAACCACTATTGGTGTATTGGAAATATGGGAAATCTTAGGCAAAATAAAATATTGCCAGAGAAGCAAGGAATAATAAATAAATTAAATTCGGAAGTTAGTTGACTATGGCGCTCACACACACACACACACATATAATACACATGGTTCGGATCGGATTGGAACCAGAAACATGAACGTAAATCCACAAACCAAACCATTGACTACGGATTCTAATTTTTTTAAGCCAGGACCAAACCACGCTACGAAAAAACCAAACCAAACCAATCGGTTTGGATTGGTTTGGATTGGATTCATGGTTTGACAGATTTTCTGCTCACCCCTATTTACTATTATACTCTTCCTTCTTTAGACGTTTTAATTTTTTTTATCATCAGAAATTCGCAAGAAATTCTTTGTCACCAACAAAATGTAATTCAAGGTTACAGCACACTTCTTAATGTGTGATATGCGTCAATATTTCAATAGTTGAAGATTTCCAATTAGAGAGAAATGTGAGGTTTAAATAACAGAATTGGACAATACTTGTATGTGACCCAATGCAATTGGTAATGTGGAGATTACATTAATCTCTTCTAGGATAAATGGATCCTTGATTTGGATAAGCCTCTAAGCCATTTTGTCCCATACATAGCTTCCTTTCTTCTAGATGAGGGAATTAATGGGAATGTCTGGAATGAAGGTAGGGTTGTTGATATTATTCCGAGTTTTCTTATTCCGAGAATTCTAGCTATTCCTCTTCCTTCTACCAATTGTTCGGACCAAATCATTTAGCCGTTTACCAACTCAGGAAGGTATAACACAAAATGAGGATACAAAGCTCTGTATGATTTGCAAAGGGCTTCTAGGCCTTTCCTGGCTCCTCTGTTTGGTTCTACAAAGACTATAGGAAAATTCTACAATACACACCCCTCAAAGGTGTGTACAATATGCACCCATTGTGTGGTCCATATTGTGCCACCTCATTGGCAATCGTAACACTTTTTAGTGTTTCGTAACTTTTTCAGAAGTATGATTCGTAACATTTTCTATAATTCATAACATTTGGTGCGTTTCGTAACTTTTGTACAAATAATTCGTAACTTTTATTAAAATTCGTAACTTTTGTTAATCGATTCGTAACTTTTATAGGGGTGCATATGATACACATCCAAATAGGGGGTGTGTATTGTAGCCATTTCCAAGACTATAATGTGTGGAATTTGGTTTGGAATATTGTTTTTCTTAAGCGCATAAAGATTTTCATATGGAAATGCTTGAAAGGGATTCTTCCAGTCTGTAAAAATTGTTTTTCTTAAGCGCATAAAGATTTTCATATGGAAATGCTTGAAAGGGATTCTTCCAGTCTGTAAAAATGTGGCCTCCTGCTTACATAATATCTCCGCTAGTTGTCCATTATGTGGTGAGGTGGAGGAATCTACTGAGCATCTATTTTGCTTCTACCCTCTTTTTGTTTCAGTTTGGGATTCTAGTGACTTTTCGAGTTCTTCGTTGGGCTTTTTCCAGGATCTCTATTTCTCTAATTGGATGATTGATTGGATCATTCAACTCCACAAGGATAAAAAGAGATTCTATTTTTTCATCTCCATTCTCTAGGCTATTTGGAAAAATAGAAATCGTGTGGTATTCTCAAATTTACCTTTCAATGTAGATTCTAACGCATTGGTTGCAGTGCTTCTTTTTAGAATAATGGAAATGTCGATGGTTCTGAGTTTGAGTCATCCGAATGGGACCCTAATCGCATCGCAAGCCTTATCTTCCTATAGTAGCTCTCCTGTACAAACGAAAATTCTAGCAATTTTTGAAGCTGTTAAATGGGCATTAAATCATAATCACAATGTGGTTTATATTTTTTCTGATTGTTTTAATGCCATTTGGCAAAAGCACTTGACTACTCATATTGATTTTATCTTCCATATTGATTTTGATTTTGATTTGGAAAAGCACTTGGCCACTTTTGTTCCTCACCCGGACACCAGTGATGGAATTGCTTCATAGCCCCTTACTTAGTGTTCTTTTCTTTTTATGTTTTATTCTAGATGGTCTGTTTCTTTTTTGGACGACTTGTTATGCTTGGACTTGTCAGACGGCTTGATGTTTAATGATATTTATATCTCTTTCTAAAAAAAAAAAAAGGAGTCATGCACTTAGCCTTTAATAAAGTTGATTAAACAAAATATATTTTGTTTATAAACATTACATGACTATGAAAGTACAAATAAACAACATCTCCTTTACAAGGGTCATGCTCTCAAAGAGAGACCTAATAAATCAAACATAAACCACCCACAAAGTTTAATTACTTAGTGCAGTTGATGGCTACTGCTAAATTACATAGATAATTAATACTACCTAACACCATTCAAAATGATGAAAGGTCATTAGTGGTGGTGGTGGTGTTTGTGATGCTTTTTTTCTTCCTTCAAATGGTGCTTTGATTCTTTTTTTTCTTCCTTCAAATGGTGCTTTGATTCTTTCTTCTCGTGGTGCTCGTGGAATGCATACCCAACGGATCCAACTGCAACTGCAATGGCAATTTTTTCCTCTACTTTGTGCCTATTGGCATGCTCTGGGTCTTTCTTTGCCTTGTGCTTCTCATGCTGAAAGTTTCATTAGAAGAAAAATTAATTTCAACTATGAGACAAATCAATCGTAAAAAACTGTGTGGCTACAATATCCAAAGGAAAAAAAATTAGAAAAAAAGGGTACAAGTGTGTTAGTAGTAGAGAATATATCATGCATATTAATTGCAACTTTTCCACAAAGTGAAATTGGGTGGTTATTGGGGGAATACTACGGTACACACCCCTTTTTGGGTGCATATGGTATGCACTGGCATAACAAACCACTAAGAGGCATAACTAGTTATGCTAAGAACCACTAAGAGGCATAACCAATTATGCCCCTATAGGCATTGACCTATGTTGACCTATATAGGGTGTGTACCATATGCACCCTTAACCCCTAAACGGCATAACCTTGAACCACTATGAGGCATAACCGAACCACTAAGTGGCATGACCTTGAACTACTAAGAGGCATAACCATTACGCCATATAGGGGGTGTGTACCGTAGCATTTCCCTGGTTATTGTTCTATAGTTTTGTGTCGGAAGTAATTCTTTCTCTTCTATATTTACTTGTAAGGTAATTGTTTTGTGTACCCCTTTTCCTTCCACATGGAATTTCAAATGCAGTGCAACTAATACACGAAACCAGGGACAGAGCTGGGTTAGGTTATGTTCGGTTTGGGTTTTGGGTTTGGATTTTGGGTCTTGAGCGGAGAGAGAAATGATATATATAACGTTGTTGTTTTTTTTATGTAATAATGGAAAATTCATCTAGGTAAAATTATGAATACATTAATCTTCCATATTTGTTGACAATAAATGATTTTGATTGGAAAAGCATGCACTTGACTACTCATATTTTGATGAGACGTGATTACTTCCTTGAACTATCACCCTTTGACTGCACCCCATTCAATTTTGCAATGGATTACAAATGGTTTTCTTTTTTGTCTTTTTTCATTTGGATAGAATGCTCGAGATGATTTCATAATATTTTTGATTTCATAACTTTTGTAGAAGAATCTGGAGCAAAGTTATAACTTAATTACAGGCTTTATGCAAGATTCTAACTTCAATTGCATTAAATATCTAAACTAAAATTCAATCTTATACCACTAATATTGATCTTCTTTGTATTCTTTCGTACGAAAATACTATATAAGTGAGTTGGAGAGAAAGCCATACCAAGGCGAAAGCGCCAGCAGTGGCAAGGGCACCAAGCTCGCCGAGGTGCTCTTGATGCTTGTGGCGTTTAGCCTCTTTGGCATAATCAACTGGCCCGTTGTCTTCCTCCTTGTGGTGGTGGTGGTGGTGCAACATGGTGGCTGGTGGTGCTTACAAAAGAAGAGTAATAGTAACAAGATGTGATCTAAATAATTGATCAGGTATATGTCAAAAATTTAATTTAGGGGTTTTGATGATTTGGAGAAACTAATCGATCTTGCTATTTATAATATACCAGCGTGCAAAGATTAAGGTGAAGTCTCTATGATCACGCGGTAACGCGGCCTTTGTAATGTCAAATACGTAGTTTGTAAATTAAAATATGGATGTTTCAGTTGAAGTTGGGGTTTGATCATTCAAATTAAATGAATAGATTAGCTCCAAGTTGAAGGATAGAGTATCTCCTTAACCGCGTTGGTTCCAAGTGGGAATGTAGATCTTGGTCCACTTTTATAATTAAAGTCGCACATCTTGTACAGCTCCTTGAATATTCATATATAAAAATTCAAGTTGATGTCTTGACAGGACAAGTTACACTAACCGACAACATTGTCTTGAATTTTTTTTTTTTTTTTTTTTGTAATAAAGTCCTTGGTAAAGAGTAATTTTGTTAACTTTTTTTTTTTTTTTAAACTTAGGTGGTCGAGCAAACTTGCGTGCACCTCAAGTGAGGGACAAAACTAATGCAAGTTAAAAACGAATTATTTTTGTATTACAAAACAATATCATTCTTGAAAACGCGCATATTACTTTTGGGTATTAAACATGTCGATCAGTGATTAATCGATAAAATAGGTGATTTTTTGGTGTTAAGTATACTGATGGATCACATGCATGAAAATGTGTATATTTTCGGGTATTATGAATAATTAACCTTATAACACTTGTAATCTTTTTATACTAATTACTCCCATTACCCCGTCTTGATAGTCCATTCGCAACAACATTTAATTTTCAGATTAAAAAATAAGCACTTCCATGCATATATAATCTCTTATATTTCTTGACACTAAATTAAAGAACTAATTGAGATTTTTATCAAAAAATTGCACATTGTATATTATACAATCTTTTATGGGACGGAGGGAGGAATGACATTGATTTTGGGTGACACCTCCGAATTAGAATCTTGGATCTGCCATATTGCCTTGAGTAATTTTCGTCACTTTGATGATCAAAATTATGCGTTATGTTTAGATTTTTCGTCAAGGACCATGCAAAATATAGCTCAATTACTAGATATTGACAAGTCTACATATCTAATTATTGAGTCAAGAATTTTCAAAACCAAAAAATAGACTTTTGAATCAAATATTTACTAATATCAAGTTAAGTTGAATTTTTGCACGGTCTCCAAACAAATGAATCTAAATTAAAGAAATGATTTTGATAATCAAAATACGACCCAAAATGAGCACAGCCCTCTCAAGGGTGAACAAAAATCAAACTCTCTTAGTTTTTGGCCTGGTGGTCAAGGTCTGAAACTTAAGAATTTGTTCTCACCTAAAGTCTCATATTCGAAATCTCTCAAGTTCTATCATGGGACCTCTTCGAAATCTCTCAAGTTCTATCATGGGACCTCTGTGTGACAATTCAAATTGACATTTTGTGAAAAAATAGAAAAAAATGACATTTATACCATTGAAACAACATTGTTATAATATACTCCATCCGTTCCTTTTTAAATGATCCATATGAGAATACGTGCAATTTCAAACCCCTAAAAATCATATTTCTCTATATAACTTTTTAATTTGTTTAATACCAAATTAGAGTGTTCATTGAGTACTTTAATTTAGTGCCAAAAAAATTTAAAAATGTTGTATGAAAGTACATTTTTAAACGTATGCAAAAATACATATTTTTCAAGTGGTTCATTTAAAAAGGGAGGGAGTAACAATTTGACATTATTCATTGCTGTATCATCATAAATATTCAAATAATAGCAATTTGCCCCTTATCTCTTGCAGCCGCTCTAAGGCAAAGTAAAAGCCTATGTAGATCTACACCGTGGTCGGCGGTGGGCCCCAACTGGACGGCAGTTGGGATCCGGTCCTGGTCAAACGAGGGTAAATTATCCCCAGATATTCACTTTAACAGTTGAGCCCCCGCCCACTTGAATTTTTTCTTTAACGCCATTGTTTACGGAAACAGGGGGTGCTGCGCAGCCCCGTGATGCGCAGCATGCTGTGCGGCCAATTCTGGTGCTGCTCCGGCACCTTCCCAACTATCGGAGACGTCCACCGTGTAGTTGAAAAAAAATGGGTTCAATGGTTTTTATCCAGTGTTTCAAGACATGTGTGTTCCGATTTTTTCCAACTTATTTTTGTTCCGATGAGGCACTTAACAATTTCCGATCGAATTTATTTTTGGTACACTTGTAATACTCAACGAGTTCTACACAGTGGACCTTTCCGGCGCAGCGACGAAATGAGCTGCGCAGCACCTGTGTGCACCTGCCCTAGTTCCATTGTTTACACTTGGAAAAATAAATCTTAACCATCATCGAATAAATTTTCGCCAATTATTTATTAATTTTGTGATGCCCCATAATTTTTTAGGGAATTAAAACCATCCTAAATTAAACACTATTTCACTTTCCTAATTTTTAAAATATTTCTCTATCCAAATCTTTTTTAATCTCTCTCTCTCTCTCACACACACACACACACAAATCTTCTTCTTCCCTAATTTTTTAATTCTTTATTTCTCCTTTTTTTTTTCTCCCGTAAAATCTCAAATCAAGATTTGAAATATCAAAATACTAAGCAAACCCACAAACATGGTTATTTAAGTTTCTCTAATTTTTTTGTCTATTAATTTTGCCTAGTAGGAAATTAAAAATTGAACCATCACTTTTTTTTTCTCTTTACCTTTATACTTCAAATTCAATCACAAAAGAAGAGGGAAAAAATGCATTAGACTTCAAAAGTACGTCATCCGTTTAAAAAATGAGAGTAATTTTGAAAATTCAAATGTTTTGAAAAGTTATGACGCTGCCCCTTAAATGTTGAATTTTAAAAACGGAATGAAAATTTCACCTTTAGGGCATCTAAAGTGGGCTTTCTAATTTGATTTCTAAAATGACTCCTAAAATAAACACATAAGCAAAGTAAGGTCCAATTTTGTTTGTTAAGAATTTGCTAATTTAGAACTGTGGGAGTACTCCTATGGACTCTCTAGAAGATCCGGGGTGGGTGCTATGCGATAGGTGTTGTGCGGCAAAACTATGTCGTTTTGCTTGATTTTTGTGCACACCTCCAAAGCTTCCAAGAGTCTTGTTTGTAAGAAGAAAACCCACTACAAAGTGTCTAAACTCACTAGACCCTACCCCCAAAAGACTAAATCCCCTAAAATTGAACTCCAAGATTAACTCTCTAAACAGGGCCCTTGGATGTACCAAAAAAATGAGCAAAACGACGTAGTTTTGTCACAACACGACGCACAACACCTACAGCACAGCGCCTCCCCTGGTTTCCTTATTCTAAGTTGTAAAGATTATTTATGCGCAAAAAAATTGAGTTGCTAAAAACTAGGAGCTTGACCTAAAAGTCATTTTAAAAGCCCATTGTGGATGCCCTTATCAACTATTACTCAAACCAAATATAAGCTAGTCTCCCCTAAACTAATCCCTCCTTATAATATATCCACCTCTTATCCACCATTTTTTTAAACCAAGTATAAGCTAGTCTTCCCTCAATTAATCCTTAACATATTCACCTCTTATCCACCATTCTTTTTTATCCACCCAAAATTTTATCCTCCCGACAAGAGAGCTATTAGTCTGTCTGCCCTCAAGTATTTTTCGGAAAATTATTTTCCTATAGCTTATCAATAACGATTAATATAGATAGCGAATTCTATTTTCATCGAGAAGGGGTTTTGGAGGAGTCAAGATGATTATGATCCATAAAAAGAGGATCTAGAGATGTTTATTATTGCTTACTAGCTTCCTTTCGGCCATGTTCACACTCTTTAATTTCTTTAGCACATAGAGACGTTGAAACATGTAAACCGCATAAAATTAACCTCGTTTGTGTATAAAAGAAATGGTCCCAGTAGCGTGCATGAACCTACTACAACAACTCCAATAAAGTCATGAGATCTACTCTTTGTTTTGGTTCTCGAATCACGATTCGATCTATATACTCTACTATTGCATGTTAGATCATTTTTACTGGCACGCCTGCTTAGCCATTTCTCTGGCATTGTTCAATTTTCAAATAAGAAATCCCAACAAAAAAAAAAAAATCCAGCCCACTAACTTGTTTTCTTGATCTCTAACAAAAAAAGAAAAAAAAGAAAGGAGACGCGCTAAAAATTTCCCTATTTGAGTGTGTATCATATGCACCCTTATAAAAATTACGATTCGATTAATAAATGTTATGAAATTTTTATAAAAAGTTACGAAACGCGACAAATTGTTATGAATCATAGAAAATGTTAGGAAATCACATTGCTGAAAAGTTACGAAACACTAAAAAAATGTTACCATTGCCAATGAGGTGACACAATATGGATCATACAATAGATGTATGTAGTACACACTTTTAATGGGTGTGTATTGTAGTCATTCTCTATTTTTACTATTTATTTAATAAACTTTCATAAAAATAGGATTATTTCTACCTGTCACACTCTGCTTATGTAAAGTATCAGTGTGTTATACACTCTTTATGTCCCATATTGCTTATCCAATATTTTATTTTGGAATGTCTTAAAATATTTGTCCTCCTTCAAAATTCAGATGAAGCATTGTGTAAAATTTCACGAACTAACCCGACAAAAAGATTTTAAAAAGTATTTTAGATTCAGAGAATAAGGGGTAAGATTGGAAATCAAATTAATCATTCATTCGTTCTATCGAGACATGCATTAATAGTGTCCTCCTAAAAAGTTTGAGTCTAATTGTAGTGGATAAGCTGGGAGTAGTACTATACTACTATAGACAAATGAAATTGCTTACTAGACTAGAAATTCGGCTTTAGGCCCACACTAAAAGGCTTATTAGACCAGCGTCATTGGGTCGGCCCACTCCAACAAACAGAGGATATAATGAAGTCCGATACAACATAAGACTATTTTTAGCAAAGCTTATTTAGCAACAATAAGTAACAAACAGAGGATATAATGAAGTCCGATACAACATAAGACTATTTTTAGCAAAGCTTATTTAGCAACAATAAGTAACAATCATCTTCACAACTTATTTAGCACACAAAAAGTATTAGCTCTACTAGAAAACATGGGCATTTCTAACTAGTGCAATCTCCAATTCCTTGTTCTTTTAACCATTTCTACACTAATGCCTTAAAAGAAAAGAATTTCAAGTTACAAAAGCCCTACAACGGGCCTCTAGATGGAGTCCTACGTACATTTATGGGTTTACAGTTCGAACAATCCTCTCTGTAACAACATGAAAACTTTAGAAGTCCGGAGCAAGAAAGGGAACTCAGGAGTCCTTCTCAACTACTCGATATACATGTAACATAGAAAATTGAATATGACATTGGGGCTCACTTTCTTCCTTGCTCGCACTTAACAGTTTTGGCTGCTCAACCCGGTACAACTACAATAAAGAATGCAAAAACGTTGCACAAAATAATATTTTTATTGATTTAAGTTAAAGGGTACAATTCTCTATACTATTCTTTACAACGAAAATTGATTTAAGTTATAGGGTTCGCAAGGAATGCTCTGTTCTCTTAAAAGGTTATTCTAATGTTTCAGTACCCTTTTTATTTTGCGATGTGCCTCAATATTTAAACAGTTGAAGATTTCCATGGAGAGAGAGAATTGTGAGGTTGAAATAACACAATCTGATCATATTCTTATGTGACCCAGACCAATTGACTTAAAGTCATATTGACTATTCACACATAAACAAGGTGCCCATAAACCTCTTGTAAATTAAACGAAATAAATTATATCTTGTTCATAAATATTACATGAATAAAAAAAACAATAAATATCTCCTTTACTAGGTCATGCTCTCAAAGAGAGACCTAGTAAATCAATCCTACACCATCCCCAAAGTTCAATTATTAAGTGCAGTTGAAGGTCACTGCTAAATGATATGGATAATTAATATTACATAGAACCGTTTAAAAAGATGAAAAATCATTAGTGGTGGTGGTGGCGGTGGTGGTGCTTTGATTCTTTCTTCTCATGGTGCTCATGGAATGCATACCCAGCGGCTCCAACTGCAACTGTGACTGCAATTTCTTCCTTTACCTTGTGCTTGTGGGCATGCTCTGGGTCTTTCTTTGCCTTATGCTTCTCATGCTGAAAGTTTCATTACAAGAAAAAATAATGTCAAATATGAGATAAATTGGACTATAAAAACTTTGAGGCCTAATATATCAAAAAAATAATAATAATAATAATAATTGCAATTGTGTTGTTCAAAATATATCTTATTACTTGCAATTTTTTCACTGTGATTGTCATTGTTCTATATTTCTCTGTTGGAACTCATAGTTTGATGAGACGTGATTACTCCTTAAATTATCACCCTTTAACCCCAATTCAATTCTGAAATCATCTACATAGTACAAATGCTGTTGTTTTTTAATTTTAATAGAATGCTCGAGGTACGTAATTTCATAACTTATGTAGAATAATTTGGGGCAAGTTTATGACCGACTTACAATGCTTGATGCAAGATTCTAAAATTTAATTGCATCAAATATCCAAATCAAAATCCAATCTAATACGACTAATATTTGGTCTTTTTAGTATTCCTCTGTACACATGTATATATTTGGATGCCAAGGAAAAATTTATATATACTACTATATATAATCACCAGCAAAAAAACATGTACAGAAAGTCTGAGAGAGCTAGCCATACCAAGGCGAAAGCGCCAGCAGCAAGGGCACCAAGCTCGCCGAGGTGCTCTCGATGCTTGTGGTGTTTGGTCTGTTTGGCATAGTCAACCGGCCCGTTATCTTCCTCCTTGTGGCGGTGTAACGGGTTGTGATGGTGGTGGTGGTGGTGCGACATGGTGGCCGGTGGTGCTTACCAAAGAAGTATAATAACAAGAAGGATGTAATCAATCAGGTATAGGTCAAAAACTTTAGGGGTTTTGATGCTTTGGAGAAACTAATTGGTATTGCTATTTATAACACTAGCATAGTAGCATGCATGATCTTAAGGCAAAGGCTCTGTGATCACGCGATTACGCGGATATATAGCGCGGCTTTTGTATTTCAGTTGAAGAAGTTGCAGCGTGTTTGATAAACATCTCCTTAACCGTGTTATTTCCAAGTGTTCCTGTCCGGGACCACTTTGACAATTACGCCGTTTTGAACTAGTGGCAACAAGGATCGATGAGCTCTAAATCCGGACATCTTTAGCTCGAAGCTTGGCAATTTTTGAGGGTCAAGCCGCAAAAGACAAAACTCTTGTAAATCACCTATTCCCGCCGTAGATTGCTTGCCTTTGACTAGACCGAAGAGAAGAATAATAGAGGTGCGGGTAATTTGTCCGGACAACTTTGACCGTCAAAAAAAAAAAGAAAGGATAATCCATGTATAAAAACAAAGGTTGACATTTGACGCGACACGGACAGCTATGGTAACCAATAACATTGTCTCAAACAAAAATTGGTACTAGTAGAGAGTAATTTTGTTGCTGTTGCCTTTTTCTTTTCTTTTTTTTAGATTATATTTTTAGGAGACTATACAAAAATATAGCTCAACCGAATATAGGTAAATATTTTATCTAACATATCTAATTCTTGAGTTGAGAATCTTAAAGCCAAAAAATAAATTTTTAGATCATGCATTTACTAATATCAGATTAAGTAGAATTTTTTAATGATCTCCCAATGAAGAACGTGAAACCTAAACCCCAAAATGTCACACAAAGCTTTTATAAATTTTAATTTGGTTCCAAGAGTTTCATTTATTGGTTTAAAATTTTGTAGCGGTAAGTATTAGTTCGGTCCTAAGTTTACCTCGAAACCGGACCTTTCCGGTCCATGAATAGACTTTTTGATGTTTTGAATTATGAATCTAAGATAGTGGGCGTTAAGGCAGCATGTATGAATGATTTGTTTAGAACAAAAGATTGTTGCCTAGTGAAAGACATTGGTATTAGTCTATTAGAGGAAGGTTCCATACGATCTGGATTAATTTCTATGTGGGTGTTTGAGAAAAATTATTTCGATAGATTTTTCGATTCTAACTTCTAAAAATAGTTTAGAATGTTTGTTAAAAATATTACTACATAATTGATTTTTAGAACCTACAGAGATTCTGAGAACTTGAAAAATGAAACAAATTCTCAAAATTCCAAAACAGGGTGTGGGTAGCTTTTGGGATTTCGCAACACAAATTTTTTCAGAAAAAGAAATAAAATTTCATAATTCGTAGCTACAACAAACATGTTTCCCAAACTTCTATTCAAATCCGGATTCAAAAAGTTGCAACAGAATCTAAAACTAAAATCTGTATCCACAGCTATTGCAAACACGCCCTATATATGTGGGCATTTTACTTCAGAAAAATTAGGAGATCCTGCAGATTTCATCATCCTAAATGAGAAGTGCTGTAACGGGATGATCTTTTCTTGGTCTAAAAATGAGAAGTGCTGGATTCAGAGCTCCTTTTCTTTTCTTTTCTTTTTTATATAGGGGATTTGGAGACCTGTTTTGGCAATTATTGAGTTGTTCTTAAAATAAATAAAAAAACAAAGAGTGATTTTTAAAATTTTTGATTAATCATGTTTTTGAGACATCATTTTCCTCACATACATCAACTGATTTTTTAAATTGATCGCTATCAAACTTCCTTGTTATCTTGAATTGAAAAAGAATTGGAGGGCTTTAAAAGAAAGGACCGATATTGAAGAGTAGGATAAAACAGCACACGATACACTCGATGCACTACAAGTTGGGATCGATGATGCCTTCTTTTCCTGCGAGTCCATGGTGATTCCAACAACATTAAATCGATGATTCTTCATCTGACATCCAACAACATAAACGACCATCCTCCACACCTGACCATCCAAAGACGCCTCGTCGGCTACGGGCAGGCACACCACCCACGCAGGCCGGACAATTGCAACATGCTCCGAACAATTCCTGTGTGACCAGCAGCTTCTGGAGATCCACTGTTTGTCCCACCAATTACTCGTAAACGGCCCTGAGTAGTGGCAATCAACAAAATAGTCAACCTGATAGATTTGTCGGAATTAGTTTAGTAAGGTCAAAGAACCATTGTGCAATTATGCATATGAAGTAGTATATAGAACCTTTCATAATTATCAAATTTAGCAGACTATTGATGGAAAGATGGACATACGGAACCGTCAGAAGCTAATGAACGAGTGTCCTCTAAATAAATGCAGCAGATTAAGGTTCGATTCTTGCATCTTTCAGTCCCAAACACTGACCGCCAGCATAGATGCAGCAGATTATCAGGACTAAATTAGAGGCCTAAATATATAACTTGCACCCCAAAAAATAGAGATCTGGACCTACTCTGGGTTATTATACAAGACCTACTCTGGGTTATTATACAAGATCAGAACCATCCCAACGCTGAATTTACCAGTTGTAGTTCACTTATCAAAATAATAAAACTAAAACGAAATTAAGTTCTAATTCCACCAATCAGTGATGAACCTTAGGCGAGGATTAGTCCATTCCTTGCGGATTCCCGGTTTCTGAAGGGGCCTGTGTCTCCGGCTCTGGGAGAACTTTACCTACAGCTAATCTAGAGAGCTTTACTTTCAGATAGCTCGGGTAGGCACTCTTCTTTAAACATTATGCTCATGTGTTGTGACCTGAAAACGGCAGTGACAAACGGGAATTCATGTTGTGATTTCGCTAAACAGTAAACATTGATAGTCGAGTCCTTAAATAGCTAATAGCTATATCAGGCAAAGTACACCACAATAATACCTTAAGATTTCAATACGTGTCAAACGCCAAAGCTTTAGGCTTGACTCTCCGAAAAAGCCAACTTTTCGGACTGAAGCTCCCATGTTAATCACCTGAACGGGTTGTAACAGTAATTTGAGAGATTCAAAAAAATGTTAAATAGAAAAGCACATACATTGACAACTAAATTCCTGCGCCACTACTGTGGCACTCTTGGATGACAAGGACATCGAGATTCAATAGTAGCTACCAACATTGAAAAAAATATATATAGTCCAAGATTCCAGATTTGAAAAAAATCCACACCTCATTGATCCCGATCGAATTTCGACGATCCGAACCGTCCAATGTATATAGTATTGACAAGCCAGTTAATATTGAAAAAAAATTATCATAAAACATACTCCCTCCGTCCCTTTTTAAATGTGTTACTTCGTAAATCCAACTTATTAAAGAAACATCATCATTACACCTTTCACATCAACTTTTGCCTCCACTTTACACTTTTCATATCAACTTTTACCTCTAATTTCCAAATTTATCCTCCACTTTTACCCATTAACTCTTTACCCACTAACTTTTGAAAGAGCAAAATGATAATTGTACAAACTTTTACCCATTAACTTTTCCAACTACACACTTATTTAGGGACAGCCCAAAATGGAAAGTTGAACACTTAAAAAGGGATGGAGGGAGTACTATAGATTTGAAATTATTACTTTAACATCTTCTAATTGTTGGGAAGCAATTAGCAAAGAGCTCAATCTCGAATTTAATTACGAGACAACCAACTAACAAAATCATATTTGTTGAAATTTTACTAAACAAATTCAACATCCAAATGGTCAAATTAGAATTGAACATTAGAAGAAGACATTACTGACTCCAGATGATCATTGTGGTTGACACTTCCACGGGTATCAAAGATGCATATTAGTCCATCTACAGAAGCAGAAATAGCTTGTTTTGATGGACAAGGACAAAGCGGACCTATTAAAAATGGTTGAGCCACAATCTTAGTTTTCACAGTAAGTTCATCTCAAGAATACGCATCATAATTAAAACAAAGCAGCTCGTTATAGCACCATTTTATCAAACTCAAACAATCATCACACTATAAAAACAGGAATTATAGCCAATTCATGGGGAACCACTACTGCAGGACTACATACTTTTTCTTTTCTTTTCTTTTTTTTTTTGGGTACGTCAGAAATGTGCAGGACTACATACAAACAACAGATTGCACCTGTGTAACATCATCCATGTGAGATTCCTCCGAGCATGCAATGTGCTTCTTGGTTCTCCAATCCCAGATGAATATCTGCAGGAAGTTTATCCATTACTAGCAAAGAGACAAGAAGCACCATCGAACAGTGTCAATGTTTTACTCTCTTTATTCCCACATAGTAGACCACTTCTGAAATCCAACTTTTCAAAGACATTTTACTCGATTCATTCACACCCTACTGAAAACAAACAAAATCTCCAAAACTTGCATCCTACTTAATGCATTTGTATTCATCTAGGAACAGTTACATGTACTTGAGGAAGTCGCAAAATTAGACATATGTTGAGTTTTCAAAATGCGCAAGCATTATGGAACGTCAACGGAAGAAAATGGGACTAACACTACCAGATCGAGTGAGTATATAATTGATTAGATGGGTTAAACATAAAAATGCTTTCTTATGGATAAGACAGGACTCAGCCGCCGTCAATGCTTGCCACAAAAATGAACTGGAAGAGACCAGTGAAATGATTGGCGGGGGAAGAATCACATGAATGAAAAAGAGATGCATAAATTTGACAGTCAAGTGGAAAGTTGTTATTGAAGGAATGAGTTCGATGAATTGTTCGGGTAGTCTAAAGGTCTGGGTCCTCGGAGTACTAACTCTAGAAAATAATCTCCATTGTATATAAAAAAAATTTAGCTTTTCCCTAGGTTGTGTCAATTTACACTCAAAATATCAGGAGATTTCAGTGGAAGCTCAGGAACGATCTGTAGGACTAGTATCTCTTAGGTTCAAGTGTGAAGAAATCGTCACAATGAAATAGAATTCATTGTATAGCAAATTCAAGACCAAGTAATGTCGTAAAGATTGAACATCTACCCATAATTCAAGAATTCAAAAAGAGATTTTAAAATCTTGGGTAATGGTAGGTGGAAAGAACTTTGACAAATCAAAGGGCTAAAGAAATCAGTATGTACTTGCAAAATGTATAGATTTCTTTAATTTATCAGGCAAAATTTGATGCCAAAACAATTAAAGAGAGTGTTGTTTAGGAATGTTAACTAGTGTATATACTTAACCAAAGAGGAAATAGATAAAGAAAAAGAAGGAAATGGAACAAACCGGCATGAGAAAAGGTGACCCAAATGCTTGGAGTTCTTCCATCTTCAAAGGTCGCTCCCCCTCGACTTTTACCATAAACAAACAAGCATACATAAACACATACATACAAAGGTAACAGCATTCAACAAAATCTTCTTTTTCCTGCAAATTTCTCTTCTTTTCTTTTCTAACAAACAGGAAGAGAAAGTAAAGGGGAGCCACTACCTGGTAACTGGTAAGCATATGTGCCCGAGCCGAAGAAGTAGTCAGGTTGGGAAATCATTTCTGCTGCTAAGTAAATAACTACTAGTAGCACAAGAAATAGAGGGAAAAAGGAGATAAGGGTCACCGTATTCTCCTCCTCTCTTCCTCACAATTACCTCACACTGGGAGGAGAGCCAGTGTTATCTGCTTCTTTTTTTCAGTCTGTCCTACTGTGAAATGGAACTATTCTACCGCCTTCTGCTTCAGTGCAAAGCAAAAAAGCAATTTTCCCCTAATTTCTTTCCCTTTTTTTTGGAAAGGGAGGAGGCCCCTTCTTTTTCTCTCTAAACAAAATGGTATAGAATATAGATTAATCAGAGCTCTTCAATCTACTTGCACCAATTGTACCCTTTGTTTCGTTTGTTTTTGTATTACCTATACATTGGTATTACTGCTTAGTGTATCATCTTATGAGCTATCTTAACACTATACACTTAATGCATTGGACTGTTTTACAATAGATAATATTGCTTTCGAAAAGTGGGTCCTTCTACATTATTAGCTATGGATAAACTGGGTGGCGAAACTAACAGAAGTTCCAAAGTATCATGTATAATGCTCCTGAAGAGAGAAACGTACCCTAGGTCCTGAGTGGCAATATCTAAATTGATTAGCATATGATCAAACAATTTAAAAAGACAACATCAGCAACATCACCTAGCCTTACGCGTAGACATTCCCTATTTCAATATCTAAATTGATTAGCATATGATCAAAAATTTTAAAAAGACAACATCAGCAACATCATCTAGCCTTACGCGTAGACATTCCCTCATTTCTCCATACAAGAATGCACCTGACTCTTCATCATGTGCACTTGGTCCAAGTTTCGCAATAGAGGTAACAAAACACAGAAGAGGAATTCATGTTAGATTACTTAGCAAACTCTATCTAACTAATGCCATTTTGTCCAGTGCCAGACCTGCTCAAGCATGCTGACTACTGAGGTAGTAGCAAAGAAGACTGCATACAGCTATACCTTTCCTATATTAGTAAAAAGTGTATATTCAAATTAATTTCTGCAACAGCATGCTGACTACTAAGGTAGTAGCAAGGAAGACTGCATACAGCTATAGCTTTCCTATATTAGTAAAAAGTGTCTATTCAAATTAATTTATGCAACAGCCAGAAGATTTACATACTACTAACGCGCAATGGATACTACAAAAGAAACCATCAAAAGTCGGTCTTCATTGAAATTAAAGAAACCTCCACAACAAAAACACTAGATATTCTTTCAAACTTTTCAAAATAGTTCAAACAAAAGATTCACTAGCCTCAACTAACAGACACCCTGCCCTAAAAATAATCGACGTGGTTGACAAACACAATATCATTGTGCTTCTTTGCAACACAATATTTCAGTAGCCTTAGACCATACTCCATTGGGGAAACAACCCCACGTCCACTTGCACCCAATGTACCTCCAACCAGAACTCCAATAACCTTCCCGAATTCATCCATCAGAGGGCCACCCGACATTCCTCCTCCTCCTCCACTGGACATTTGAGTAATAATGGCATAAAAATCCTTGCTCAAATAACTAGAATGCTTAAACATACCACTCTTGGCGAAATGTCCAATCAGAGCCTTAGGGTAAATCACAAAACCTTCAACTGTGGTTAGGATATAGTTATAATAACCAACAACCCAGCATGGTTGGAATAGATATGGAGGTGTGAGAGATGGCTCGAGAAAACCACTATCCGGCACTTGCATAAGGGTAAATTTGGGACATAGCTTGAATTTGCATACGATTTCCCATTTGTATTTCGTGACGTCAGCCCTAAGCCACCACACACCCATCTAATTTAAGTGATATACTCCCTCGAAGACTTCATTTTTATCGTCCTTTGTACATCTGCAACCTCTTCCTCTCCCAATTCACTGCACCACTCCGCCAAGCAGCGACCTTTCAATCAATATTCTCGGCAGATATGTAGAAGGGGGTAAATATTGATGGGAAGGGGTAAATATTGATGGGAAGAGGTAAATAACGATGGGCAGAAATAACCTCGGTAAAAACAGTGTAAATTTTAGTGTGGGTAAAAAAGTTGGTAAATAGTACGGCAGATATCTACCCCACCCCATCCTCAGTTGCTTTCAATCCGACGTCGTCTTCTTCATCGTCAGTTACCCCTCCGACGTCCGCCGCGTCATCCTCCACCCGACCACCAGCCCTACGGAACCCTAATCAACATGACGACCTCCGACCCCTCCCTCGCCATCGAGATCCACCACGCCGTTGCCGCCAAATCATGTTCGGCCGTTGACGCCCCCGTCTCAGGCAAAGACGTCGGCGCCAGAAACGGAACCCTTGCTATCTTCGCGGGCGGCGAGGAAGAGACTGTTGAGCGACTCAAACCCTTGTTCTTTCTCCTTGGAAAAGAATCCAATAGAGATCCACGACGATCGGCGAACAAATCCGACGAAAAAATCCATGAATCAGACCAAGGACAATGTTAAGAGTCGATCTATAGAGAAGATGATCAATTGTTATTGAAAGGTCTTTGCTTGCTTTGTGGAGTGGTGGGGGGAATTGGGGATTCAGAAAGACAGTAGATGTATTTGGTGTGAGAGGATGATAAAAATCTCTCGATAGAACTCAAAGTTATAATTGTATGGAGAGGAGGAGATGAATATTGATTGAAAGGTCGCTGGTTGGCAGAGTGGTGCGGAGAATTGGGAGAGGAAAAGGTCGAATATGTACAAAGGACGATAAAAATGAAGTCTTTGAGGGAGTATATCACTTAAATTAGATGGGTGTGTGGTGGCTTAGGGCTGACGTCACGAAATACAAATGGGAAATCATATACAAATTCAAGCCATAACATCCCAAATTTACCCTTATGCAAGTGCCAGATAGTGGTTTTCTCGAGCCGTCTCTCACACCTCCATATATATTCCAGCCATGCTAGGCTATCGGTTATTATAACTATATCCTAACCACAGTTGAAAGTTTTGTGCTTTACCCTAAGGCTCCGATTGGACATTTCGCCAAGAGTGGTATGTTTAAGCATTCTAGTTATCTAAGCAATGATTTTTATGCCATTATTACTCAAATGTCCAGTGGAGGAGGAGGAGGAATGTCGGGTGGCCCTCTGATGGATGAATTCGGGAAGGTTATTGCAGTTCTGGTTGGAGGTACATTGGGTGCAAGTGGGCGTGGGGTTGTTTCCCCAATGGAGTATGGTCTAAGGCTACTGAAATATTGTGTTGCAAAGAAGCACAATGATATTGTGTTTGTCAACCACATCGATTATTTTTAGCGCAGGGTGTCTGTTAGTTAAGGCTAGTGAATCTTTTTGTTTGAACTCTTTTGAAAAGTTTGAAAGAATATCTAGTGTTTTTGTTGTGGAGGTTTCTTTAATTTCAATGAAGACCGACTTTTGATGGTTTCTTTGTAGTATCCATTGCGAGTTAGTAGTATGTAAATCTTATGGCTGTTACAGAAATTAATTTGAATAGACACTTTTTACTAATATAGGAAAGTTATAGTTGTATGCAGTCTTCCTTGCTACTAAAAAGGGCAATGTTACAATAAAGGGCAATGTAACATATCCAAAAATGAGATCCCGAAAATTATCCGAAACAGAAATCAATGGTTTAGATTACATCAAAGTAAATCTGAACCATTTACTTTTTTCTGAGATAAAATTCGGAGTCTTATTTTTTGGTACCTTGTATTTCTTATACGAGAAGTACGTATCATTATGTTGTGCATGGGGTGTGTTAATACTTTTTCTCTTAAAAACATTTCTCTTATGATTTTGCTGGCTTATTTTTCATACTACATGAATACTAAATTTAGTATATTGGCCAGGTTTTTTTTTTTACCCTTTAATCATAAATTACAAAGTCTGATGCGCATTTTACTCTCTTAATTATGATCACTTTCGAGGTGGAGGTGCAGATGAAGATATTGGTTGTGATTTTAGAGCAAAAACAACAGCTACTCTAAATTTTTGGCCAAAAAACCTGATGCACAGTGCATATAGCTACCTTGTCACTATCAACATTCCAACAATACTACCCATTTTTCCCTATTTTATATTAAAATATTGTTTTTTACTTTTTTAAAATAACACAATATATATACACACACAGTATATATATACAGATCTAACCATCACCAGCACCTTCCATCACCGTGGTTTACCTCCTCCGCCGTTGCTAACCATTGTCGATCCTTGCCTACATCGCCGTCAAGGAACATCGCCATCGATCTTTGCCTGCATCTGGTCGATTGTTACCGTCGAAAGCTACAACCTTGAATCACGCGATTTAAGGTTTCGATCGTTGTTGTTTTGTCATCACTGTCACCGTCGCCGGCGATCAGAAGCTTCGTCGTCATTCACCTGGGCTTCTGGCTGCAGGGGGGAGAGAGAGAAACAATAAAATATGGGATGGAGATGAACAGTGCTACGCCATTTTTACCTAGTACTGTTCAAATATGTATGGGGCACAGTGATTTACCCAAGCTGCTGGACCTCCCTTTTCTTCTTCTTCTCTACTTTGCCGAGAAATCAGGGTTTACAGATGTTGCTGCTGTTGTACTCCATTTTTTATTTTTTGAAATGATTTTAGTACTGCATTTACTAAAAGCTTTTCCTCTTTCCACGTGTAAAAATGAAGCGGTTCACGCGGTTCAATAAAGTTGTGTCACACAGCTGCATCTTTACTCGCCCTCGAAAACTCATCCAACTAGCGGTGCACGCGTTTCCGAATTGGCCTGGTTATCTTGAAATTCATTAACCGGATCACTTTGACCGATTCTAAAAAATTAAGAACCAAAACTTAATCAATATACATGTCGAACCTGTCCAGATCCAAACTGCAATACCTGACCTGTTTTGGTTCGGTTTCGGTTCTACCAGAATAGCGTTGAAATATTTTTTCACAACATATGAACTCAAATTATTTAGTACTTCGAGCACCAAACAACTATTAAAATAATTTTCGTTTGAAACCAAATGTGGTCCATATGATGCAGAAAGTACTTGACAATCTACCATCAATAAAAAATTTAAACAAAGAATGGATAATAATGAGAAAATAAATTCAACAGCATTTCTTATTAAGGAACTAAAATTGAAAATTGGGTATTAGTAGAGTCAAATTGTTATAGTAGGAGTGTTATATTAACGACTTCCTAGCAAAATAGATTTCTACCATAAATACATAATTATGTAAGCATATAAATATAGAGTCCTTATCTAGTCCGGGATTCCGGATCCGGGATTCATAGTTCCGGATCAAATTTTCACGATCCGAACCGTCCAATGTGTTTAATATATACAGTTTTTGTGAAAAAATGCTTGGATCAAGCCCTTTCCAGTATTTTTTTTTGAAGATTTCCCGCGTGGACCTTGGAAAACACCTTTTAAACACATTGGACGGATCGGATTTTGCAAAAACAATTTTTAAAAGCCTCAAAACACCGAAAAAGCTTCAATCCGGGATCCTTGACAGGATCACCGGTGTATAAATATATATTACTATATGTATGTATTATCCGGTTCGGTTCTAACCGTGGTTCTTAAATTGAGAATCAGTAGCCAAACCATAATTATCGGTTCTTATTTTTTCAGAACCATAACCAGACCAATGAACCGCATAACCTAACCAAATAGAATGGTTCGGTCCGGAACAAATCGGTTTAGCGGCTATATCGATTTTCTTGTGCAGTCCTACATCCAACACCAAATTTTAATGGATCGATTGGTTGCCAGAAATCACAAAGCAACAATGCAAAATACTTAGATGCAAAATCACAAATAGAGCTATTAGCTTTCGAACTAGTAAAACTTAAGGATTAAAATTTTGTGGATGTCATTTTTTTCTAAAAAGGTCTGGATCAATATTTAGAATACCTAGAAAAAATTGATAAATAAGTTCAAGAAAATTAAAATGATTTGTGGGTTGTAAATAATCCCAGTGGAATAAAAATTGGTAAGAACATCTCCAAGAGGCTTTCCACTTGGACCCATTGGCTACTATATCCGGCAAACCCCATATTATTGTTCCAATAGGCTCTTTACTTGGCTCACTACTTAGGAGGTGTTCCACTAACAAAAAACTGTTTTTTCCAAAAATCGAGACAGGTCATTCTCTCATACAGTAAGAGAATACCAACACCAATACCAATATAACATCTATGTAACATTCTATATTGGTTGAATTGGTTGTCGAAAAAATAGATAATCCCCCAATCTATTGACACATTCTAACGCGGATAACATGTCCATTTCAGCCAATCAAATAGGACCTTGAAATTGAAATAATGGAGCTAATAAGTTGTAATGGAATCCAACCAAAATTGAAGGTGGAGTTCTATTATGCTACCTGGAGCTTCATTTCGATTTCCTGCCACCGTTGAACTTTCACATTGATTACCTTTGTCTCCTCCTTCCATTATCTGTCAAACAAAAGAAGCAATTGAAACTACAATCATTTGACTCGTTTCAAAATTGGAGTCGAGTCCAGATAACAATAATCCAAGCAATTAAAATAACAGTCATTTCAAAATCAAGTGTCCCAAATATCCATAAATATGAACATTGTCACAAGAGCTCTACGATTGGCTTAACATAACTCAATTTGACTACAACAAAATTCACTCGCTCGATTCAATACAACAAATGATATAAGTATCTTCCAACACAACAATGCATTAACAAAACCTGAATTTGATGAAACCTATACACTGGGAAAAAAAAGTTTTTTTTTCTTTTACCTCTGATTGGTTTAGGCGGCTATGATTATGGAAAAACCGAACCCAATTGGTTCGGTTTCAGTTCATACAATTAAAACCATTTGACACGTAAACCGACCCCATATATACCCTCTCTTCAGTAAACATTCCAATTAGGCAATTAGTATTTCAGACAAAATCGCTTAACAAATTAAACAAAAAAAATGAACGGTTGAGATAAAAAAATATATATACAAATTATAGAGGGCCATAATCAGAGGCACTACAGAAGTGGAGTGTAGGGCATTACGGAAACCTCAAATCCGTAGATGTGTAGTGACGTTTTAGTCAAGCGCCTTGTTCTGTTAACAATTAGGCTTCACTTTGAGTCTCATCACTGCAAGTTGCAACACTTTATAGATCCAAGTAGATTGACCTGGGGCTGGGTGACCCAATAAAAAGGGACTTCACAGCTGCAATCACCAGTTTGGGTTCTATCCCAAGCACTTCCTCCCCTAATATTTTGATCATATGAAAAATCCTAGTAACTATACTCAATGTCATTCATTTAGCAACTATTTACCCCAACCGTTCAACAAGGTATGCTGCACCAGTTTCACAGTTGGAAAAAGATCGATATAATGACCTTGGTCTTGGAATCCTACTCCTCAACAAAACATGATCTTTAAAGGACTTGGGTATCCTCTCTAGCTTAATAGCATCCTCTCCTATAAAGGCACATCTTCGTGAAATTGCAATCTCTAACATAATACCCTGTCCCATATTTATTGTCCCCTTACACTATTCGCTACCCGTTAAAAAATTGGTTATATTTTCCAATTTATAATGTAATATATATTCAATATAGATCTCGTTTGATAGTTCCCAATGAGTACTATAAAAGAAAGTTTTCAAAATTATAAAAAGCATTATAGATTGAACGATATAAGCAATTGAAAAATGGCACGCATGGCCGTAAATGGACAAAAAAAATCGAGACGGAGGGCAAGCCCATAAGTAGGGTTGTAACCGGTTCAGTTCGGTCCGGTTCCTGGGAGTTTTGGACTGGACTGGGAAAAACCAGTTCGGAGAAAGTATGGAACCAAAACAAGTTTTTTAGAGATCGGTTCGGTTCCGGTTCGGTTCGTCCTGGTTCCGTGATCGGTTCGGTTCTCAGAAATTCAATCAAACAGCTCAACAAGAATCAATACAAAAAAAAGGAAGAATCGATACAGATGAATATAACGATACAGATAAATAGAATCGGCACAAATCTATACATTTTCGATCTTCTATATGTTCTCGATCTATATATACGCACATCTATAGATACAGAAATTCAGTGAAACAAAGAGTACTCGAGAGAGAGAGAGAGTGAGAGAGAGAGAGAGCCCGTCCTCGATCTGCGTTCCTCTTCTTCTTCTTCTTCGTTCGGAGGCGAGAAAGAGAGAGCGCTTCATCTTCCTTTGAAATCGAGAGAGACAGATACATACACGGATATACATACACGATCTGCTATCTCTTCAATCTCGGTGTGAGGGAGTCACCGTGGTGTAGGAAAGAAGAGGCGATGGAAAATTGGAAATGGTAGAGTAGAGAAAGAGAGAGAGGAGGAGGAGAGGGCCGCTGCACAGAGATTTTAGAGAGAGAAGAAATGAGTGGATAAGAGTTTAGGGCTTGAGAATGTTGTGTAGATATATGGTTAATAAATGATAACTCAGGTATGTAATAAATAGAATACGTATCCAATAATAACATGAAGAGGCGTCCAGCCAAGCGGTAAGGAACTTGGTTTCCACATGCGCAGACGGGGTTCGATTCCCACCCCTCACACGTTTGGAGTATATATAGAATATATTATGTATTATATATATATAACCGGTTTGGTTCGGTTCGAACCGGGGTTAAAATCTCAAGAACCGGGAACCGAACCGGTTCCTAAAATTTTGAAATTCTCAGAACCGAGAACCGGACCGGTCTAATAAAGAACTGAAAAAAAATAACCGGTTCACACCGTTTCGCCGGTTCGGTTCGGTTCAGTTTACTTTTTTTTTTTGGTTCAGCCCTACCCATAAGACAGCTCGTTAAATGTTCAGATTAAGCTATAAAGTTCCTAATAATCTCATACTTCATAGTAGAATTAGCTCGTTAGATGTTGAGATTAAACACATATAGCAAGCCAGTCATGACATTCTACAAACTTGTGATGGATTTAGTCTTCATCGTTATTCTTTATTGTGATATCAAAGGGTGTCAGATCCTCTTATCATTACAGATTGTGTTTTTCAATATAGGAAGACATGCCATAGACATGTTTTAATATCTGAGAATATCTACCGCACATCATATTCATGTAAAAAATCAAGCGTTAGATATTTAGGCATAACATATTAATGCACATTTGCCATGTCAGTAATGAATCACTAGAATTGAGAAAGACAAATGTGTCGGAAATAAATAGTACAAAACCCAACACCAATGAAACATTACAACAAACACCTAGACTACAGTACTACACCAATGTAGAAATTACCTGAGACGGAGAGTTTCACCACAAAGAATTCAACGAATTTATGAAAAGAAAAACTTAATCACCCCAAATGTAAGCGTGACAGATAGCAAATTTATATATTTTCTTCTATTGTTTAAAGCATCGTATGTAATCCCCTTATAATCACGCCTAATGGAAAGAGAAATTTCCTAATAATGTAAACACACACAGAGAGAGAGAGACCAGAAGAGAGAGAAGACGATCACAAAGATGTCGATCCCGGAGAACTGGGGCTTTTCTCTACCCAAAACGAGATACATCGTCGTTTAAAAATTGGAGCAAAAACGAGAGAGACAGAGGGAGAACGGAGAGAGAGGCATACCAGCAAACGGAGAAGAGGAGACCAGAGCGAGGAGTACCCTAGATTCAAAGACTGGGCTTTTCTCTGCCCAAAACACGCGAGCGCGGGAGCGCGCGAAAGAGAGAGAGAGAGGGGTATCAGGCTACCAGCAAAGGGAACACCAGATGGATAAGAGAAGAAATTACCGCCTTTTCGCTACAGCGAGGGGTATGGTATTGAAAAGGAGAGAGAAGCACAGCCATACAGTGCTGTTTTGTCTTCTTCTTTGTCTTTTCGGGTCACGCCACTTTTATGAGCTATGGTACAGAAAATGAAAAAAAAAAAATGAAAGAAAACATGAAAATATATCCGACGGATGAGATTCGTCTGGTACACTATTTAACGAATACTATTTAAATAGTGTACCGGACAGATCTCATCCATTGGATGTGTTTTCATGTCCTCTTTCATGTACCAAACACTTTCTCCACTTTTATTTCCAGTCCCACCATTGGTAATTGGGTGTGCACTAAAAAAATTCGGAAAATGACGGACGAAAATTATTCCTCGCTAATGCCATGGATACTAATGGGTAAAAGACTGCAATAACCCACTTGTTTTAACAATCGAGCCCAATCAAATCAGTTAGGTAAATTTTTGGCTCAATCGAGTCTAGATAGCTACTTCATCGGACGCAGGTTCATTAATTAAATGATATTTTCGTTCGATCAAATATCTACAGTTCCGGTAGCAAAAAGAAAGACTTCAAGTGGGGCTTGGGGGTGATTTGGAAGACTTTAATGCCTTTGGACACATTAATGTCTTCTGATCTTGTGGTTGTCCAATATCCGATGATTTTCAATTTTAGTGAAAATTGATGGTATACGTAAAACGTGAAATCCTAATAGTTTCGATCGACCATTATAAGAGTAAACTCGGTAATGGCCGTAAGAATCTATACGTTCAACAACTTACTAGATAGCAAACTAAGTCTTGTATAGTAATTGAATGTGCAGTAGCAACATGACTACAAACATACTCAGAACGATCAAAGTCGTTGATTTCGTTGTGCTTGTTGATTAAAATGTCCATGTAAATTGTTGGCTTAATCAGGTTTACAAAGCCTCTTCAACGGGGAAGTGATTGATAGTAGTAAACTAAGTCTTGTACAATAATTGAATGAATAATAGCCACATGACCGCGAAACAATCATGACAATCGAGATCGTTGATTTTGTTGTGCTTGTTGATTAAATAATTCGTATAAATTTTTGGCTCGATCGGGTTTAGAAGACCCTTCTATCGACTTGCAAATACATTAGGAAAATGATATTCTCTGTCCGATCAATCGTTTAACGAATAAGTGATCGATTAATTAACTTCATTCCTACTACTAATGATTCAATTATTCAATATTTCACAAAACTTAGACAATGATTTAATTGTTTAATTTATTGTTTTCTTAGTACCTCCGGTACTGAAGAAAATTCTAAAGTCTTGTATTTGCAATAATTGTGAGAAACAAACAAAATTGTAGTAGGAAAAATGCTAACATAAAATGAAAAAATGCACGCACAGTCGAAAGTTGTAGAAGAAGACAGTAAAAATTGAAGGAAAATCCCCAAGTAAATTTCAAAACCTATCAATATAGTCAACCATGCAGATACTAAATTTAGAATTAGTCACACAAATTAAGAACGTAAGAGAAGTTTCTAATTCTAGACTTTGTATGAGCCCTCCTAGTTTGACCACCCAATATTCTTCTTCTAGTATATGTATACGTCAATTATCAGCTTTGTTGGTAATTATCATGTTATGACTTATGAAACTAAAGAACATTCTTGGTGCTAGAAGAGTCGGCAAAGCAGTGGAATAAATTGTGAAAGTTCTTTTCATACGGTTACATAGTCAAAATGTGAAACCTATGACGGATTAATCTCTTTTCAAATCCGTCGTAGGTCAGAGCCTCTATGGACTATGGTCACACCCAGGGGAGGTGGTTAATGTGTACTCCCGTTGCCCTTTGTTGTTTCTGCGTAGAGGAAAAAAATATTACTCTCTCCATTTCAAAAAGTTAATCCACTACGGAATGATGGGTAAATTTTACATTAAAAAATAAAATACTTTCGTCCATAATTTTTTCGAATTTTGTGGCACCAAATTAAAGAACTCATTGAGAAATACTAACGTACACCTATGTTTACAGCATACAGACTCTATTCCTCCAAATTAATTCTTGAAATTATGCAAAACACTACAAGTCCTAGGGGGGTGAATAGGACGACCACTTTAAAAATAAACCACTTCGATTTCAACCAATTTAATCATTCACCGTGGCAAATCAAACAACTCAACAAGTTAAATATAGAGTAATTAAACTAATGAGACAAAACACACGATATACGTGGAAACTACTTAGGGTCTAAACACCCTAAGCATAAAACCACGGCCTAGTCCTACTCATGCATTCCATAAATCAAAAGGTTTACAAGAATTAACAAGACTAGGAATTACCCAACAAGCCCCTTGTGACACCTAGCTCCAATTCTTGATGTAGTACCCCGTACTCCTCTTTGATTCCATGGACTCCACAAGCATACCCGTCTTGATCTCCGAGTTAACTCGGCACCGGTCCAACCGGCTCACGTAGAAACAAGGCAACACAACATGATGTATGAAAAAGATTGAATTTTTATGAAAGTTTTTGAAAACTAAAATCAACCTAGAGTAGATCCATGGAGAGGAAGACTCTAGATTGAAGAAAGATGAGAAGAGCAAGCTCAAATCATCAAGAACATCAAGTTCACAAAAGAGAGAAGGATGAAGAAAAGATGAGACTATGAAAAAGATTGAATTTTTATGAAAGTTTTTGAAAACTAAAATCAACCTAGAGTAGATCCATGGAGAGGAAGACTCTAGATTGAAGAAAGATGAGAAGAGCAAGCTCAAATCATCAAGAACATCAAGTTCACAAAAGAGAGAAGGATGAAGAAAAGATGAGACTTTCTCTCTCTAAAAATGACTGATTTTCTCTCAAGTGGGTGTGTGAAAATGAAAGAAAAATGGCTTATATAGTGCCCATTTTCGTGCACAAGAAGATAGCCACTCAAAACAAGACATTTGTTCATTTTATGAAAATCTCATAAAATGAACATTTTATTAAGGGGTGATAAAATGAAGTTGTTTTCCCAACTGATAAAATGTAGTGGTTTTCCTATAGATTTTAGGAGGATTTTATGAAAATCTCATAAAATCACTTTTACATTTTATGTGTTGAGATTGGAGTGTCATAAAATGTGAGATTTTATGAAACAAAAATCTGTTGAAGAACGAAGCCTTAAAGAGTCTACTAGACCCGTGTAGACGCGCGCAGACGCATCGTCAGGATTTAGACACTTGACACAATCTCAACAGCCAGAGCCAGACGCGTGCAGACGCAATAAGCTCAAAGCTAAATCCTAATGCCTAACTTATTTGAAATGTAAGATCCGAATTAAGCATTAATAAGCCAACCTAATGCACATTAAAACATGTTATTTTGAATGGCCTAAATGCACAAATGATATGCACGGATATACCTCATTGGATTGGGCTTCGAAGCACTTGAATTGGTCATGGCTTGATCATGAAGCTTGAAAATCTCGACTGGAGCATCTAGACTCAACTCCTAAGCACTCTAATTCTCAAACCCCAATAACCGAATTACAGACTCCGAAAGGCTTGACATAACCCGGAAAATGCCAATAAACCTAACAATTCTTATTCAATTTTAATTTCCAGTGAACTAACTACATATGGGCATTTAAGTAATGGTGACACAAGATCAATTATGGCCAAAGTTGGTGGTTTCAAATAGAATATTTTTAGTTGCAATAGTCTATACGAAAGTTTAAAAAAGGACAGTCCAAGAAGATTAAGTTTTATTCTTTGGTTTCTCGATCCATATTCCGTAATCTCAAAACACTTCTATATATCAAAAATAAATTGACAAGCACATTATTCTCATAACTCATTGATGTAAAAACTAAATTACGCGCACCTCGACAAATTTGAGCTAGTGACACGAAATCTACTGTCAACTGGTGAGATACTCGATCAAAGCTAGGAAAAAACCTCGTAAGAATTGGCATACTTTTTTGGAGGTTTTAAACCTTCAATCTTAAGTGGGTGCAAACCGGATCTGAGGTGGATGCTGTGCGGTAGGTGTTGTGCGGTAAAACTACGTCGTTTTGCTTGATTTTTGTGCACACCTCCAAAGCTTTAAAGTTTAAAGGGCCTTGTTTGGAGGAAGAAAAAAACCACTACAAAATGTCTAAACCCAAAGTGCCTAAACCCTAAACACAAAGTGCCTAAACCTACTATACCTTACCTCAAAGAGCAAAGAGCCTAAATCCGCTAAAATTGAACCCCAAAATTAACTCTCCAAACATGGCCTTTGAATGTACCAACAAAATGAGCAAAACGATATAATTTTGTCGCACAACACCATCCGCACAGTACCTCTCCGGATTCGTGCAGACCCCCGCAAATAGTCACCAATCTAACTCCTAGGATTTCGCGAAATGCTTCCCTATTATCCAACAAATTAACGTGTCAGAGAGAGAGAGAGAGGGGGAGAGGGAGGGGCCAACACTAACATGTACCTTAGCAGGCAAGGTAAGACTTTGCAAAGGTCTACCTAATTCCAAACTAACTTTGCTTAATACTAGAATAATCAAAATAGGCTTGCTAAGTACCATTGTTCAATTATTATTTTCATTTATTTCTCTACTCAAGACCTAAAACTCAAATCTCAAATCCAAACCGAACAAGGTGTTGGTTCTTTCTCGAAATTTGCGTATATTTCAGGGGAAAGCCAGAAGTGAGGTTGATGTGTCGTCTGCTATTCTTGAGGCTGTTAGAGCCAAGCTGAGCTCTTGGACGACTGTTAAGTTTACCATCGTTAATAGGAGAATTTGTGATGATTGACTCTTAGATTCTAGCTTTTTTCGAGTTAACACTTAGTGTTAGGTTATTGTGTTGTTTGCCTTGTTGAGGTTCTTTTCTTTTGTTGTTTAGCGTTGTTCAGGGGTATGCCCCGGTGCTTTTTGTAGCTATTCTGTTCTTTTTGGTGAAATGAAGTTTACTTACCAAAAAAAAAAAAAAAAGGTGTTGGTTCTCCTCCATTATTGAAATTTTCTATATGCTGACTTCTTATTTTAAAATCACAAATTAAAGACTACGAGGGACCTTAAGAATCTAGAAAGTCAACACAAATGAAAAGTAAATAAGAAGAATTTTCTAAAGTATTAGGAGTAGCATATATGCATGGAGCCAAAATTCTTCACCGGCCTACTAAATGCCTCTATAAAAAGCAGTCCCAATTAAACACAATATCCCACACAAGAAACAACACAAGCTTTAGTTTTTAAGGAAAAAAAATCTCTCCTTTTGTATTCCAATAAAATGAAAATCTTCATGACTTCATCATTTCAATTTATAGCTGCAACTCTTTTCTTGGCTGCTGCTTTTGGAGTATCAAATGCTCAATTGAGTGCCACGTTTTATGCCAACACTTGCCCTAATGTGTCAACTGTGGCACGCGGTATCTTGGAACAAGCTCAACAAAATGATGTCCGAATTGGGGCCAAACTCATTCGGCTTCATTTCCACGATTGCTTTGTCGATGTAATATTTACTTTCTTTTCCCTCACTTTCAAAGTTTTTTGTACTTTCTTAAATAATTGTGATATATAATCAAAAAATTCTTTCAATCTCATTAATGAAGTACTTAAAAAGGGCGGTGTGGCACGTGCTACTCCCTGTTTAAATTTTTATTTTTAATAAAATCTAACTCCGCCCCTGGTTTCACAAAAAAATTCGACGAGAGTTTGAATTATCCCGAATGCACATAAACCCATCCCTAAATGTAGTTTCTTAGCTTCTTAATCTAACTGTATATGTTAAATGTACTTATTGTATTGTGTGCAGGGTTGCGATGCCTCAATTTTACTAGACAATGCGAACGGAATAGAAAGCGAAAAAGACGAACCAACGAATTTATCGGTCGATGGATACGGTGTTGTCGACGACATCAAGGCTGCACTGGAGAATGTCTGCCCTGGAGTTGTCTCCTGCGCTGATATTTTGGCCATTGCAGCTCAAATTTCTGTCTCCTTGGTACTTTTCTTCATCCTCTCTACCCTATTAAAAAACTACTCCATCTTGAACAAAAGACAGGCCAACCATTTGGTGTCTGATGCCAATTAACTAGCTAGTTACGCAAAAATGAATGGTTAATTTTTTCGTCGACGGGTAAAGACTAGGGGTGTCCGGGCTAGCTTACACACAACTCGACTAATCCCCTCCCAAGCCCGATCAAAACCAAGCCATTCACGCCGCAACCAAGAGATTCACATAAAATTACTTTCTTACGGTCTGAGTTCGAAAAGCGAACCCTAGTCAATTTTGTACACCCAATGAATGGATATATATATTATTGTTGTATACTTACTAGTAGTATGTTACTACAGGGAGGAGGTCAGGCATGGGAAGTACAGATGGGCAGAAGAGATAGCAGGACAGCTAACAAAGGGGCTGTTGCTAGCAGCATCCCAAGTCCTTTTGATAACTTCGATATCGTTAGATCCAAGTTCACTGATGTTGGTCTCGACTCAACTGATCTTGTTGCTTTATCTGGTAACTTGAATCCAAAATTTAATTGAAAAAAATCTTAGAAAACTTTCAAAGTAAAATCAACAAAATTTAATCAACTACTATTCCATAAGTCTCCATTGCCAATATTTAAAAGCTAGCACACAAATTTACTTCCCCAGGTGCTCATACAATCGGCCGAGCTCGATGCTTGACGTTCACCCGACGCCTTTACAGCTTCAACAACGTGACTGGAAACACAGACCCGAGCCTGGACTCAACCTATGCCGAAACGCTTCGCCAGACGTGCCCACAAAACGGGTCTGGGACCACCTTGACCGACCTCGATCCCTCCACTCCCGACGGCTTCGACAACAACTACTTCACCAACCTGCAGAACAACCGCGGCCTCCTCCAGAGCGACCAAGACCTGTTCTCGACTAGCGGGTCTGATACGGTCGCCATCGTCAACCGATTTGGTAACAGCCAGAGTGACTTCTTCGATAGTTTTGGGCAGTCCATGATCAACATGGGGAATATTAGTCCTTTGACTGGAAACAATGGGGAGATAAGGGCTGATTGCAAGAGGATTAATTAATAATTGAACAATCTTGTGATTATACAAGAGAATTATCTAGTTTTGGGAATTTTCAAGCTTTTTTTTTTTTTTTGTTAGGATCAATTATCATTTTGCACGATAAGGAAAAAATACGGTGCAAGTGTGTAAGAATTGCATTAAACTGTTGCATGGAATAAAGTTCGGATGGGTTCTTGGAACCAGTCCCCAATTTCAAACAGTGGGCCCATCTTCAAATCAGCCAATTGTCTCTCTCTTTCCCATTTTGGGAAAAACTCTCCCAGTGTACAAATTGTGCATAAATGAGTCGATGGGGTCCACTTTGGAGTCCCATACAAATGATCAAATCCGTTCATCAACTTTAAAATAATTTTTCGATTAGACTACGAGAAAATTAGCTCAATCTAAAAACTTTAAATATTTGATCCAATCTTTCAATTTTCATTCAAAATTTAGAATCCTAAAACATGAAGAAATTTTAAATAAAAGTTAACTTATCGGATCAAGTAGCTATAAAAATTTGATTGAGATAATTTTTTTCAAAGCGACTTAAAAAATTATTTTAAAGTTGATGAATGGCTTGGATCATTTGTATGAGACTCCGAAGTGGACCCCACCGACTCATTTGTGCACAATTTGTACACTAGAAGAGTTTTTCCCAAAATAGGAGAGAGAGAAAATTGGCTAATTTGAAGAGGGGCCCACTGTTTGAAATTGGGGTCTGGGTTCCCAAGAACCCATCCGAAAGTGGTTTTTTAAAAACTATTTTTGTCCTTATTCAATTTTTTTTTACATTCGTTAGTTTTGCATCAAGATTTTGTGGTTTCTGGATTCCTCTCGACGAGACGAATCTAACAAGTATAAAATTATTCAAAAAAATTAATTTTTTTTGAATAAAGCCAAAATAGGTGGATTATTGGCCAATAATCCACCTATTTTGGCTTTATTCAAAAAATTTTGAGTTTTGACCATAATTTTATACTTTTCAGAATCGTCTCGTCGAGAGGAATCCAGAAACCACAAAATCTTGATGCAAAACTAATGAATGCAAAAAAAATTTGAATAAGGACAAAAGTGGTTTTTTAAAAAACCACTTTTTGGTTTTTTACCCAAAGGAGGAGGTGAAGAACTCTCAAGCCAGGAACGAGAGATTGGCCCTTGGCCCTTTCTTTCCATATTGGTCATATTTTGGTTGTGTATAAATTTTTATATCTGCACCCTTGCAATTTACTTGATTATGCGTTACTAAATATCTAGATTTTGAATGAAGAGAGCAAGGTAGTAAATTCCATGCCCATATCTTCCAGTTTTGATTCGAGAGTGTGGTTCTATAGTTTAATGTTTATTGAGCTCCTACATATTTGAGGTACAAAAGAAGGGGGGAATGTTTCTTGAGTTCCTCAATGTTCAGAAATTTCTTGAGTTCATTTACCAAATGTTTCTTGAGTTCCTCAATGTTCAAAAAATCCTTGAGTTCCTCAACGTTAAAAAATGCTAAGTGCCAAAAATTTGGGCTCCAATCCTCTCCCGACCATGATCTCCATTGGCATAGGTATTATTGTTGTTGTTGTAATCACTTCAAAATCATGATCGTTTAATTCGTGGCAGTCTCAACCATGCAGTTTGTTGCATGGTGGTATCAGATTAAGTAACATTGAAGGTGAGTTATCCCTACGGAGTTTTTAGGGTGTTTGAGATTCTTCGTGATTCTTCTTCTTACAAAGAATCGTAGAATCCCAAAACCCTCCCAAAAAAACTCTAAGGAGAACTCACCCTAATTCTCGTTAGTTACTTTAGTTAACTCCACCAGCTAGTTGCGTGTGTTGACAATTATATTTACAACTTGACCATAAGTCTAGGTTTCTGAATCTCACAATTAAAAACAAAGGGACTACAATGAGGATTGGTGTAAAGTCCAGGGACAATGTATAATTCGTAGTTGGCTCTGTTTGATGGTCAACAACCCCAACTCCCAAGTAACCTGACTTTTGCAGCCTTACAGAAGAAAAACAAAAATGAATGAATGAGAAAGCTGATTTTTCCATTTGGAATGGCTGTCAAAACAAAATTCCGAATAGGGCCAATTGAAACACTCTTTCCTCCATGAAAAAATTACTCCATTTTCAACTTTCGTCAAATTTTTCTTGAACTTTATTTTTTATAATATATAATTATTTTTAACCTTTCATTTTATAGTCCTGACAAACATTTTAGGACGGAGAAAATATCTACCTTCTCAACCCTGTTTTTTTTTTTTTGGGTAACTTTCTCAACCCTGTTTTCAACTCTCATTCTTAACTCCCACTTGGAATGGGGAAATATCTATCTTTCAACTCCGGACGGGTGATTTGGCTAAAAAGAAAAAAATTGATTTTTTGGTTTTTTTCGTTTTGTCTTTATTCAATTTTTTTTTGCATTTGTTAGTTTTGCGTCAAGATTTTGTGGTTTCTGGATTTATCTCGTCGAGATGAATCCAAAGAGTATAAAATTATGGTAAAAAATAATAGTTTTTTTGAATAAAGCCGAAAATAAACCAGTTTTTTGGATTATTTTTCTTCTTTATTCATAAAACTTTAAGTTTGACTAATAATTTTATAATACTTTTTAGATTACTCTCTTCGAGACAAGCCAAAAAACTACAAAAATTCGACCGAAAACTAACAAATGCAAAAAAAAAAATTGAATAAAGACAAAATGAAAAAAAAAAAAAAACCAATTTTTGCTTTTACTCCTGTGTGATTTGTAGATTATTTTTTTCATTATGATAATGGAAGAAGAAAAAAAATTGCTACAATAATTGGTGCACACTGGATTATTTCTCCTCCCTTTGAGGTATTTTTTTATTTCTTTCTGTCATCTTCTCTATCGCTCATCTGTTGCTCCAGAGAGTGAACAGACTGCCTCGAAACCGTGCTCTCTCTCTCTCTCTCTCTCTCTCTCTCTCTCTCTCTCAGTAGATGTTTCTGTATCTCTCTGTACATAGGGTTCACTCTTTACAGTGAAATGGAGGGTTTCGCCATTCTGGCAATGCAGATCTGACTCTCAGTCTCCGTTCACCAGAACAGGCACAACTCCGGCGACTAAGACGATTCCGAAAATGAAAGCAAGCGTGATTCCCGCAAACTTAGGTACCTCTCTCACCTGCTTGTCTGGTAATTTTCAGTTGAGAATAGTGACATGTATAGAACCCTGGATAGCATTTTCCATTTTAGCATCAGTCTTAGAACCCCATTGGACTTGCTCTAACTTCCACTGTGCTTTCCCGAAGTGGAAATGAATATTGACAAAGCCCTAAAAACCCCAACTTTCAGCGCAGGCTTGTGTCTTCTTTACTTTCTTTTCTTTTTTGGTAATAGTGTTCAAGTAAATGGTGAATGATTGTTTCTTGCCTTCAAATGATGTGATAGAACCCTGCATTTATTTTTCCTATTATCATTTTCTTTATCGGATAAAACGCAAAAACAGCAACTTTCCCCACAACTTTGTGCTTTCTTTACTCTTTCTCTCTGAGGTTTAAGAAAACGGTGAACTATGGAACCTAACATTTCTCTCCTGTTTTTTTCCTCAGGAAATATTAGTTTCTTTTGCAAATGCAGACCACTAAATGGATCTTCTTC